>CAOLHI010006176.1:0-40846 GCA_948474755.1 Ctenosaura bakeri
TGTTACAGAGTATATCCAGACTTTGAACATGAGAGTAGTCTTTGGGAATCATAGGATCTCTAATCCATTTCAGGTATCAGCATAAAGCAAGGTTCAGCAAAGCCAAAGTAACTGCTCTTACACATTCAAGATGGAATTGATTCCTCCATAAGAAAGCATCCAGAGCTTTTTGATTGTGACTATTTTCTAACTTCATAAGCTTTATAGTAATTATGGCAGTGTTGTCAACATTGATTGACAATCACCATATTTTTGAAGCAAAACAATTTGTTCCTTTGGCATGCAGAGTACTAACTTGCAAAACAGCAGACATGTCACATTCAAAATACAAAGATTCTGACTCATTGTTGGGCATCAAATGGATGCTGGTGTCTACAAATGGTTTAGTCTTAACAATGGTATGAAATCCTCTTCCACCAGATTTTTACCCAGATTTTATGGTTCTGGTTTACTGGATACGATTTAGAACATAGGCAATTAAGACACATATCCATGGTGCTCCTAAACTTTATTTCTAGAATATAGCATGCTTTTTAAATGTTTTTTTTAAAAAACCCTGATTCTGGATGAGTGTTAGCAGTTAAAAATAAATGTAGATTTCTTTTATTGAAAATGCAAAGACATTGAATATTTCACTACAAATCTCAGATTTTACAAAGACAGCTGAAGAATAGAGATATGCAGACAATTAAAAAAAACCCAGCTAGTTGTGACAGCAACAAAAGGGGGCTTAAATGGAATGTAAATGTAGACTTTTTATTAGTCTTTGTTGGTGTTGTTGTGGCATGTTTCCATGTAATTTCAGACATGGTGACCAAAAATGAACCTATCAGGGGTTTTCTAGGGCTGACTGTATGTGATGCACCCAAGGTCACTCAGTGGGTTTCCATGGCTAAGCAGGGAATCAAACTCTGGTTTCGAGAATCATAGTCTAAAACTGAAAGCACTACAACATGCCGGTTCTCATGATAGGATCTATTTCTCCCTATTTTGTTGTTGGTCAGATTCTCCACAGCAGACCTATATCACCTGAAAAAGTGCACACCTCATTTGCGATTGACTTGTGTGTGCACTAGCTGTTTTGGTGTGAGTATCTTGGGAACTGGCACCAGGCTTTAAATGACCTTGCTGCCACCAAAGGGATCCTCTGGTGCCCTACCACCTGTGGCAACCAGTTGCCATTGCCTCCCTGCCCCAGGCAGACATGCTATCTACCGTCACTAACGCTCTCCTCTTGGATATACTTATTTGGTGGCGGTACTTTTGTTTGTAGACAAGCTGCTCCTTAGCTTTGACCAGTCACAGCAAACACCTGCTCAGAATGCAAATCCTTGAATGTTTCACTCTAGAATGTTGGAATGATTATGTTCAAAAGTATTCTCCCTGTTTATCCTACATTCTTATAATGCCAATTGCTCCAGTTTGCTGTGAGATGACATCAGGCAAGCTCTCTGGGTGTGTGTACATATGTGCACATATATGTGTGTACATGCATGCACATGTATGATTACGTATAAACTCATATATCGTCCTGATATTCTGAAGACGAGATCCCTTGTATCAAGTGGTTTGTTTATGCATAATAATGGTTATGCAGTTTGTATTTAAGAAGCAAAAAGTCAAGCGTATTTGTAGGATTTCTTTCTAAAAAATTTTAAAAAATAAAGAAAGAAGTATCAATGGGAACAAGAAATAGGGGAATAAAAGCACAGAAAAACAAAAATGAATAATACTTAGTACATATTCACAATTCACAGAATGCAACCAGCCATGTCCCCCAAAGCATCTCACACAGAGAAAGCAGGAGGAAGTTTGCCAGAGGTGCTGGAAGAAGAGATGCTAATGAGACATGTGCAAATGACTGGGGGAAGCCAAGGGAAGGTGGGTGAAAAAAGAGCCCCCAGCCAGTGTGAAGTGCTGTCAGTCGATGATCTCATGTTGCAACAAAAGACTGGCTCTATGCTATTAAATACTTTAGGTGGTAAGCCTCGTGTTTTTAATTTTATAGTTCCTGTAGACAAGTAAGTGCTCTGATGGATTGGCTCCAGCTGGCTTCTGTATGGAGCTGTTCCCATATTTGTCACCGATTGACTGGATGATGTGAGGCAACTGATTTCAGGTCAGCGAGTTGTGTTATTCAGCATTAAAGCACATTCAGAGGCTAGCTTTCTGCATTTCCTATTGAACAAGTTTATAGCTCAGAACTGGGAGCAGCTATTCTGAAATTTGGCTGTGGCTGGGACACTGGTGTACCTTCTTACCATCAATGGTTTTACTTACTCTCCATGCCATTCCACTCATTTCTAGGGTGGTGTGTGTGTGTGTGGAAGCTGTCAAGGTTGGATGCAGTTGGCCAGTTGGAGGGCCAGAGGAAATCTGGAAGGCATATAACCAGGTACTTGGCCAGTATGCTGGGGCATGAAATAATAGACAATAAAGCTGTACTGATACAATGTCAAATGCAAGAAGAATTGCACCCAGTTGTGCCCTTGAAAGTCACTTTCATTCTTCAAAGACGTGCTGGGTTTCAACAGCTCTTTGTGGAAGGATCAACTCTCTGTGCTGAGAGATAGAAAGTTTCAGGTTCATTCTCCACAGCACCTCCTATTTAAAGAAGGAGGTAATACATAGTGGAAAAGACCATGGAGATCTGTCAGTTTGGCCCTCTCCCATGTTTGATTTTTTTTAAAAAAATATTTCCATCAATTCAGGAGGAAATAAGGACATTTTTGGAAACTTTTTGCAAAAAGATAAAATTAAATTCTCAGACCATCTGAACTGAGCAGACTCAATAGGTATGACCAGCTCCAACAAGGAAAACATTCTGCTGTACTTTCTTGACATACAGCTGTTAAAAGCTGGTCAGGAAAAAAAAAAGTAGCAGTCCTGTTGCAGCACTACAGACATAGTTTTGTTGGGGGTTAAAAGTTTTCCTACACAGATAAGTTTGTGTCTCTGTAACTATCAGTTTAGCTGAGCTGAAGCCATTTCATTATGTGCTCAGCTTTCCTCAGCTGTAAGAAGTGTTTCAGAAGTCAATAAGTTAGAACTATTTGATACCTGACTCTCTTGCTCTGAGAACATCTGTTTGCATAGGACATTTTATACTAAGAAATGTCATGAAGACTCTGTTCTGTGGATCTTTCAGCCTTTGTTAAGCCACCTTTAAACTCCTGTGCATTTTCTCTCAGTTTCGTGTAACACTGAAAGTTCTATAAATTTGCTAGTGTTTCAAATGAACCTTGTCCATCTGACCAATCTCTTGCTGTCCAGCTCAGCTGAAAGCAGAGTTCATAGGACTGGATCCTTTTTGCAAAAAATATTGTGTGTGGATGTATATGTGACTCTTGTGTAACGTTATTCAGGGCTCTGTGCTTCACCTGGGAAGACACAGGCAGACTGATATTTTAATCTATTTGAACAGTTTGAATACACAGGAATTAAAAGACAGATTTTTAAGATTCTGTCTAGTTAGCTTTGTTAGCTTTACTTTGTCCCCACATGCCTTGAAAAAAAAATCCCCCCAAGTAGTTTTTTTTTTTTTGAGGGGAAGGGAATCAAATTTATGAAGACATTTGCAAATGTTGGAATAGAGTTCCACCCATCTCCTCCCTAGATAACTATGCCAGTCAAAGTAGACAATATGAGTCTAAGCAGAGAAATATCTCGACAGAGTATTCCTCCTCCACAGCATTAGCTTCTTTCCTGCAATTCTTCTAAGGGAGACTGGCCTTCCTTTCTCTCCACATATAATACAAAGCAGTCTGTTAGCTGTAATTCATCTTCTTTCTTACTGTCTGCTTAGGAAAGTGCCTCTTCACTGTTGACTTGATGGCCCTTCCCCAGGGACTGAAATATGCCACCAAGAGGTACTGAATCTGAAGCAGCGAAAAGACTGCAGTGTTTCTCCATCCACATTTTCTTCCTAAGAGTTTTTCTGTTATCTCCTATGTTCTCATTTAGTCTTGTGACAGATTTCCTACCTGGAACCTGCAGGGAAATTTGCCATTAATTGTAAGATGATTTTATCTTGTAGTTAATAATGCTCAGAAATCACTTCAGCATAAAGAAGAGTTAATTTATAAATACACATGCCAGAATCTGAAATTCTCTCTTTGATTTTTGGGAAACAGCATCTCACTGCAGATATATTCTCTTTTTTGGCATAACTCAAAAGGTTTGGAGGTCACTTCCATGAAACTGAAGTTGTGGGAGAAGGTTTTCAACTGTCCCGCTTCAGGGTGGTGAGCACCCAAGAAAAGGCACTTGTGATTCATGACAACAGGCACTGGAGAAACCAAGCCAGGACAAGGTCAAACACAAGCTCTTTCACAACAGAAGCATGGTCAATGCAGTCCAGAGATTGAGTACTAAAAGAAGTCCAGGTAGGATCCAAAGCAAGCAGGGAGTCATTTTAGAGAGCAGTCCAAGGAATAAGCTGAAGGTCAAGAAATTAGAAAGCAAGGAATGTCACACAATGCAAAGAAGAGATGGTAGATATGTTGCCTGGTTGTAAGAAAATGGCCTTGAATGTGCTGATTTATAGTCGTTTGAAAATCACCTTAGCTGGACTAATTAGTTCAGTGTTCCTTTTTAAACCTAAAGGAAGATCCTGTTCTTTTGTTACTTTCCAACTTTCATAAGGATGCAGTGTTGCTGTTTCTTGCTTTTCAGGATCTACACTGAGTGGCCCAGGCTCTCCTTCCAGGGCAGGACTGCCGACCTCCTTTATCTTTATCTGGCTAGGGTCTGTTATTGAGACTCTTCACTTGATCTTAGCCAAAAGGCCGAGAAGAGATGTTGTTATTGAGACTCTTGTGTCCTCCCCCATTCCTTATTTATTTTTTTAGCACTATCACAGTGCATGGTGCTTCACAAGTAAAAGAACAACAAAAAAAGTTCCCTCCCTCAGGCTTACGATCTAATTAAGACATGGCACGAAAGGCAAAGGGGATGGGCAGTGTGGGAAGGGATGAAGTCCAGCAGATACTGCCACTTTTTCTCTCCCTCCATAGCCAGGGCAGTGGCGGTTGGGATGGAAGGAGGGCCTTTCATCTGCTTCTGAGTTGAAGCATGACAGAGCTGTGCCTGCCTCTTTTTCTTTCCCTCCGTCAGGTCAGTGCCGGTTGGGATTGATGGAGGACTTGTCATGTGTTTTCATCAGAGGAGGCCTCCTACATGAAACCAATAGTAGGACATGACACCAATAATACTTTTCAAATATCATTAATAATATCTTTTGCATAACACATTCTTGAAGCCTGCTCTTTCTAAACAGTGCTGAAACTCCATATTTTGATAAACTTTCAGTTTGTCAGTACCATAACCTACTCCCCCTTCTGCAGCATAAATTGCTGTAATGGATGCTTGATCTGTATAAAGAATTTTCCAATTCACCAAAGAGGATTGTTCTGTATTAGATACAGACCACTGCGTACATTGGAAACATGTGTCTCGACACCTCCTGATGGGAATCAAGTAATATAATTTGTAGTGTAGATTTGTCCTAATAAATCTCATGCAGGACAAAGCTGTGAAGATCAGGCTGACCTGATATATATATAAATATATTTAAAAAAGATTTATTTTTGTTTCTCTCCAAATTTCCAAGTTCCCTTGAGCATGCTGGTCCCTTATTCTTGTTTTGGCTCCAGTCTTGAGTTTCATATTAGAAGTTATTGTTATGTCTAGTCTCCTTTTCAGTAAAGCAGTTTCCAGGGGATGGAAGAAGCAATATCACACAGTACTTTGACTAGCTTGAAGATCTATGGTTTTATCAATAGCTCTTCCACTGACGCAGATCACAAGTACTTCAGACTGTTGTTGTAGTCATAGTTGCTATGATCATTTTGTCAGCTGCTGATCATTTTATTTATTTGCTTGCTTGCTTGCTTATTTTTTTGTCACAAGCTTCCCACTCCCAGAATGTAACATGCTTGGTCCTTGAATAGCAGATGTGCAGCCTGCCACTTGGCATATTGTAAATCTTACCACCTTAGAAGAACCTTCCAGAGCTTGCCATCTGCTGAATAGTCTTCAGGAATTTAGGGTCACCTATACACCACTTCAGTGGATCTGAAGCATTAGACTGATATCCATGAGAGCTCATGCTAAAATATACCAATTAATCTCAAAGGTACAGTTTGATTCCTTAACTCCACCTGCCCTACTTTCCATTTTACTCTGAAGTGGACTAAGATGGTGCTTTCTTTGAAATTACACACCAAAGCAGGACTTTGTGGAGAAAAGAATGAAATACGATTCAAGAAAGCATCAATAAAAACAACAGAAGGCATGATAGAAACGAAAAGATACAGCAGACAATAAAAGTCAAAAGAAACGAAAACCAATTAATTACGGAAAATCCATCTGAAAAAGAAGTCATTAGAACACCTTTTGCAGTTTCAGGCTTCTATAGTGGTTACCCCATAATAGTTTATTCCATATCTTGGGGCACTCTTCTCCATTATGACAGCATGTGGGTCATTTTCTTCTTCAGTGAGCTATCTGTCTTTTGCAGTATGCATATGTCACTTTTGAAGATAAAAGACTCTAGAGTTATCAAGAGCTGTGTGAAGGAATTATAGCAGATATCATCATAGGAGGTAGCAAGTGATTGCAATCAATAATCAATCAACCTACTGGTGACTGTTATCATACATCACTTTCAACCTAGATAGCCTTTCCCACTGCTTTGAAATGATAGACGTAACGTGCAAGCATATTTATATTTAAGTTCTCTGCACAGTTCTTCATGTTTTGGAGATGGGAAGCAGTCATGAACTTTTCGGCAACGTTGCCAAGCAATTAAGAATGTGACAACAAAGAAATGGAGTTGAATAGAGTACATCAGGTCATCTCACTTTCACTGGAATTGGTTTGACTTTGGTCAGTCCTCCATCAATATCAAGCTTAGTACTGGTTCTCTTAGCAAAACTGTTTTGTGTTCACCTCTTCACAGTTATTGTTAAATGTTATCATGGCCACGTTAATAGGGTAATAAAAACATCCGAGGCCACAATTGTTCAAATGAATGCTTATCCAATTACACATCCTTCTCTTTAAGGGAGAACAGCAGTTTCAAACAGAGACAGAAAGAATCCAAAGTAGTTTTTATATGGTTGAACAACAAGTTCTTTGAGTGTTGGGAAACTCTCAAAGAGAATCAAAGATTGAAGAGAGTCTTCACAGATCAGATCTTAATCTGTACAAAATTCCCATTAGTTTTTTTAAACAAACCAACAAACAAATGCAAAACACAGGAACCATTTTCTGCACAGAAATAATATTTCCAATACACAAAATGCTGTTTTCTGTGCAAACTATACTGTTTTCTGCATATGTGCAAAAAAAATTTTTTTTTTTTGCACAGCAGGAAACAAACACACAAATAATAATGCTTTTTTGTCCGCAAAGAAAAAGCTGTTTTGTGCACAAAAAAAATACCATATGTGGATTTTGTGTGGAAGAACAAACTGTGAATAGCTGTTGAAAACTGTGAAGTTTTAAAAGACTTTCTCGCAAAAGGAAGAAAACTGCTACAATTGTTTTTTGCTTCCTTTGAGAACAAAATCCACAAAGAATTAAGTTCCTGCTTTCAAGAACTCACCATGGCTATTCACTTGTAGATTGAGTGTTCCGCATCAAATAACTGGGGTGTATTACCTCAGAAATGGGGATAATCAGTACAACAAATGTCTTGATTTTTGTACCAGTTTAACAATCATCGTTTCCTCTGAATAGAATTGTGGTTGGTGGTGTTGAAAATTCTGGAGTAAAAATCCCTATCTGAGGTTATAGACCTATAGATCTAGGAGTTATTGGAAGAGGGTACATGTATTAAGCCACTTTTTATCTTTGTATAGATTTTCACATTTGGGATTGGCAGGGTGGGATGAAGAGTGTTTGGTTGTGCATATGAAGTAGCAAAGAGAAGTTATTTACAGCTAGAGAGGGTCTCATTTGGTCCTCATTTTTATGCAAACCAACTTAATATTAGATATCTGTGCTTACTTTGTTATCACATATAAGAGTGAATGGTTTCCAAAGTTTCTTGAACAGGATTAAATGACTTCTGCACATTGGTAGCAAATTTTCACATTTTAGGATGTCTATGAAATATCTTTGAAGGCACAACCACTTCTTTTTGTGCAGAAATTGTGTCTTTTGTGCAAAAAAAAAAGACAAAAAAGACAACCTCCAAACAGTTTTGCACAAATGAATGTTTTACAAAGCAGTCCTAAGATGCAAAATAAAGAAAGAAAAAAGTGGTTGTGCACCATTTACTGATGGGATATTTCTGTGTGCTGATGTGTTAAAAATAGATACAATTTGAGATATTTGTCACATCTCCTATGGACATGAAGTTTCCAGACTAAGGCCGTTTCCGCACGACGAAAGTCTTCTGCGTTATCTCGCTGCAGTCCCAGGTCCAGAAGAGAGCACGTCAGCAAAGCTCTCCTCTACACCTGCTCAGTCCATGCAGAAGAGAACACAACGCAATGGTGCCACGTCTTCCTTCTGCAGCACAGCTGGGCTTTTTCCATTGCTGCACTACGGAAGGAAGCATCGCCAATGCGCTTCCGCATCTTCCATATGGCCAGAAGTGGTGGGAGCACTGCGTGATCGCAGGTGCAAAACAGATTTTTTTCTGTTTTGCAAAAACTGCGCGAGCACAACACTCCGTGACAGGATGGCAATGGGACAGTGGCAATGTCATGCAGAAGCATGACCTGCCGACCACTGCCATCTTGTGGCAGAAACGCAACAGCAACATCGTGTGGAAAGGGCCTAAGACACAAATTGGAATACAGTTATCCTTTGGACTTCATTGTTGCTGTGTGCCTTCAAGACATTTTCTGACTTATGGCAACCCTAAGGTGAACCTATCACAGAGTTCTATTAACAAGATTTCTTCAGAAGGGGTTTGCCCTTGCCTTTCTCTAAGGCTGTGAGAGTGTGACTTTCCCAGGGTCACCCAGTGGGTTTCCATGGCTGAGCAGGAATTTGAACCCTGGTCTCCTGGTGTCCTAGTCCAACACTACACCATCCTGCCTATCTTGGACTGCAGACCTCATATTTTGTAATGCATTTCTTTTTTTGCTCGAAAGTGAACTGATTAGAGAATATATAGGTTACTGTGTATGAAACTGTGTAAATAAATGAGATTTATTATACTATCTTGTTTTAAAAAAATATCACAGACAGATGGGGAAATGCACAGAAAAAACTCATGACTGAATATTTTTCAACATGCAATGCAGTTTTAACACCAAGTTGGTATTGCCAAATCCACAATCATAGATATGGAAGGGGGTCCATGTACCACCTAGTTCAATCCCTTGCCAGTGCAGGAATCTACCACTAAAGTACCTCTGAGTGGTGGTCATTTAAGAAGAAATGAGAGCCCACCACCTTTTGAGACAGGCTCTTCCACTGTTGAACAGCTCTTGTCATCAGATAGTTCTTCCTCATGCTTAAGGAAGGTGTTTCTGTTTAATCTCTTTATTCACTGTCCATGACTGATGCCTTTTCCAGACTTACTTGTAGATGAACCTCAGACTGTGTGCATGCAAAGTGTGTGCTCTGGTATTGGACTGCTAGGGATCTTCCTGAAATTGACATGGACCTGATGCAGACTGACTTCTCCATCCTTAATTTTCAGAGGCAGGTATATTCTTCTTCCATTGGCTAGTTAACAAAACTGTGTTCTTTCGCATAGATGACCATGCTTCATAATAAAGGTGATGTTACCTAGCAGCAAGGTCTTCAAAGTTAGGGAGTGTATATTCTCAACAGTTGTTTGTTAGTGGATCCAATTCCAGTCTGTCCTGGTGTTCAGTAAACCCACTTTATAGGAGCTATGCAAGAAGTTAAACTCAATTTTGGGTAGGTTTCAGCATCTTTTTCTATTCCTTTAAAGCTTGGATGAAAATGTAAATAGATACTCCTCCCTACTGTAACTGCAGTCATGTGCAGCCACTGATTCGCAGACACTGGTAGGCCATTAGGCTACTTCCCTTAGAGTCACAGAATCATGGGGCTGTAAGGGACCACAAGGATCCCCTGGTCCAAACTCTTCCCAGGTAAGAAAGCACAACTAAAGCCTTTCTAAGAGAAAGCCCTCTGCCTGTACTCTGCACAAATATGGAGAAACTTGCTCTTTGCAAAACACCTGTTCTACCAAAATATTGACATACATGGTATAACAAAGACCTATTGTTCTCTTCCCTTTGTTCCTGAATTATAAATGGATCAGCAACAGTTGGTGTGGTTTTGAAGAGGTTTCTTTTCCCACCTACATTGTTATAAAGTCAACGATGTCTCTCTCCCCATCCCTGCATTTGCCTATGGGTAGATACAGAATGAGAAGAAATGTCTTCTCTTCTGTTAAATAACTCCCGGGATTAGCAGCTCTAGGGCTCTCCTTACTTAAAGCTGGAGGCATATTCATCTTTAAAAAGGGCGGGGGGGGGGGAGAAAAGAAAGAAAAGGAAAAAGAAAAAGGAGAACAAGAGTATAGCAAAGGATTGCAACTCATTTCTTGTTCATACACTCTGCTTTCCTTTGCTCACCCCATTCCAAATCCTTTTTTCCTAAATGAAGGAAGAAAGAAGACACAAGAAGAAATAATGGCAAGCCTATGAAATTGATGCACATGTATAATGGAACAGGACTGCACACTGTGAATTCTGTTTGCTGAATTCTATGCCAAAGGGGGAAACCACTGAAGTAGCTAATTTGCCACTGATTTGCCCTCTGGTGGTCCATCAGCATAGCTGAGCCTGTGTGTTTTGATATGAACAGAATATTTTTAATGCAGTTTTCAATATGTGAATGGGGTAGCATTTGTCTTTGAGATGCTACTAGCATTTCCTAGGGAAATCATAAGAATCCTCAGGCATGGAGAGAAATGGACACAAGCAATATCACCTCTTGCCATGGGCAGGCATTCAAGAGGTTCCATAGAGCCCTGGACTGATCAACAGTGCAGTACCTTTTGAGAGGTGGTTGCATTCACTGATGAGGCACACATTTGGCACAAGTTCAACCCAAAGTATCTTCAGATAGGGACAAAAAGGGGTTTAGTCTTGACATCCTGCAAAGCTGGTGCCAGTAAGTATAGATCAGAGTGGGCAGGAAGTACATCTGGTCTACTGAGAGAGGTCTCTGGGTTATCTGGAACAGATCAGCACAGATTTCTGCTTCCCAATTGCTGAAGAATAGCAGCAGTAAAAGGACTCCCCCTGACTCTTCTACACTAAAAGACATTATTGAAAGTTTGGAGTAACCTGTGGATTTTTGTATGAAAAGAGCAGGAGCACTGGCCAGTTTTGATATACAGAAGAATTCATGGACCTGGGATTCTGTATTTCAAAGTGTATGCCTTTTGTATCAAAACTTATGTTCCAGATCAGATTAATCAGCTACCAAAGATATCTCCGTTTTGATTATATTGAGCTTCAGTATATTAGTCTTTAACTGTTCAGTCTACTATGGATCTCAAGCTTGGATCCAGTTTCTTTGAAGGACCACATCTCCCTTTACAAGCCCATTAGAACTCTAAGATCATTTAAAGAGCCCCTTGTCTCTTTCCCACCATGTACTCAGCTTCATTTGGTGGGAAAAAGGGAGAGGGCCTTCTTGGTGGCTGCTCCCAGACTTTGGAAGGGAGGCCAAGATGGTCTCATGATCCTTGCTCTCCTTCTGTCACCAAGCCATCAGATTTTTAGAAATTGACTGGGATAGATTTTAGTGCTGTGCAGTACTGTTTTTAAGGTTCATATATAGTCTTTTAACAAATTTCAATGTTTATTGTTTTAACTATATATATATATTTAAAAACTCATATTTATATTCTCATTAAGGCCTTTCTATAGTTTTTAATTGGCATTTTTTTAAATATGTTAATCCCTTTGAGTGCCATTATTGGGAGAAAGGCAGGATCTAAATGAATAAATAAATATTTTCAGTATTTACAGTGATTCCAGTATATTCACAACTTCACTAGAATTTAGATTCCTTCTGTGCAATATTTTTAACAATTGATTGCTCTGAATATTAATAATCCTGGATAAAGAACCAGTGTCGTGTTGTAGTTAGTATGTTGGTTTAGAACGTGGGAAGGAGGGGGAAACTAGGTTCAGACTCTCACTCCATGGAGCTCACTGGGTCATCCCAAGGCCATTACTTCTTGATTTCTTCTCCCTGATAGAAATGTTATGAGGATACATTAAGGAATAGGGAAGGAGCTATATACAGTGTGAATGGGATGGTGACACTGTTCTAGGTTTCACTCTATACTTCAAAGGAGCTGTCCAAATGCTGAAATCTATTTCCCAAAAAGGTTCAGTATCTTGGACAGATTCTTTAAAGCTTTCATTGCTCCATGGATGTGGGAGCTACCAGCATGTTGTAGACTGTTGTAAGCTCCTGGGGAGAAGCCTGGGATAAAAACTTAATTTCTATGCCAGACACATACCTTTCCCCCTCTCATCCGTTATAAGCAGAAGATCAGTTATCCTAATTACAGGGTTTCAAGGGTTTATAGAGTCATCTTGATGCTAGTACTAAAATTCGGGCAGGCTGAAGTATGCAGTATTCATTAAATCCACTCTGTCACCTACATGGTGTTTTAACATTCTGTATTATCTGCTTAGTATTCATGCCAAACTGCTGCTAGAAAGAACCAAGGCAAAAATACATTCCACTAATCATGGTCCTACATTGGATTCTGAAAGAGTTTCTTTATCCTAATTCTTTATCCCCCACCACCCCCATGAACAGTGGTTGGCCATGAATTCAAGTGTGAACTTTGCTTGGTAATTTATTGTTTGCCATTTCATTTGATCTTGGTTAAGACTGCAGTACAACTATTTAAAGGAAATAAGTATCCTGTTTGTAGAATCAGTCATAAGCCTCCTGGCACTTTTTAGCTGAGCCTTAGCAGAATTCTCCCACCCACCCAATCTTACTGAGATGTAACCTTTCATTGGCCTCCTTTTTTTTTTAAAAAAAAAAATGCATTGATCTTTTGACTTAGATTTGGTGCAAATGTACAGTTTTCTTCCTTTATGAATGCTGCTCAATTGAATGCTTACCAATATTTCATAGACTAAAATAGAAAATGTGATCTTGCTGAGACACCCCTAATGTTGCATCAGAGATTACTGCCTGGAAACCTTTTCTCTCTCTCTTTCCACTTCTAAATTACACATTACTGCAGAATCCTCTCTTCTCACTAGGTCTCCTAGTCATAGCTTATTTCATTGTCCCTTGGAAGAGTTAAAAAAAAAAAATACCAGAAGAGTTTGCATCACTTGGCAAGGCTACCAGACTGTTTGCATATTTTTTTTTCCAATGGCTTTTACAGTATGGGACTTTCTGGAAAAAAAAATGTTTATGAAGAAAACAGATTGCGTGCATAAAACGCTAATAATACACCAGCCAAAATTGTACATCAGAGTTGTACAATGTATATCTCTGCACAATCAAACTTCAGGAAAAGAGATTCCATCTAAACATGGAATACGCTGCCAGGGAGTGTGGTGGAGTCTCATTCTTTGGAAGTTTTTAAACAGAAGTTGGATGGCCATCTGTCAGGAATACTTTGATGGTCTATTCCTGAATGGCAGGGGGTTGGACTTGATGGCCCTTGTGGTCTCTTCCAACTCTATGATTCTATGGTTCTGTGTACAGACTCTGCTGTACAACTGTTGTGTTAAATGAGAATGTTGAACAACTGAACCAAGACACCAGATGTCCAACAGAATTCACAAGCAAAGATTGACACTCATCCATATGCATCGTGAATCCATGTGCAATTTGCATCTACAGACAATGGCACCACATGCACAGCTCTGCTGCTGAAGTCCTGAATTGAATGAAGACATTCCACACCAGACAAAAAAATGTTCAACCACCTCTATAGGGAAACTTATTAATGTGTAAGATGGCAACAGGAATCTGACAACTGGTGTTTGTGTGTGTGTGTGTGTTTAAAAATATTGCTTTTCTCCACAAAACCCCAGTTTTTGCACATTTTTTTAAAGAAAGAAGTCCAAAGGGTGAAAAAGCCGATCAATCATGAGTGTATTTGGATTATCTGTGCTTTTTGAGGACAGGAAAAACTGTGAGTACTCTATACATCCCTACCACTCATCATATGCAATATCTGAAAGAGGCCTTTCTGCACTGGGGAAAAAGCAAAAATAATCCTCTTTGCACTTCAATATGACTAGAAGATAAAATTAGTGCTAGCCTCATCATTAGGCTGAGAGTTGGGCGGACTGCAACAAGTTCAGGGAGCAGTTTTCTGTTCCTGGGAACCTTCAAGGACTGTGTGGTATGCCAAAAAATCCCCCAAAATAAAATGTTAGAAAAAATAGAGAAGTAGCCAGATGTCCACTTCTGGTTTTGAAAAACAGATATTTTTGAAATAATTCCCTTATAACGTATTTAAATCCCCTTACACATGCCCTCCTTGTCATTTTCCTAAAGGCTTCCCCATGATTCAATTCACCCATTTTCCAGGCCCAGAAAAAGGTCAGCCTGGAGGAGTCAAGGGTTCCAAAAAATTAGCCAAAGGGATGCAGTTGACTCATGTACCAAATGGGTAGTGGCAGGAAAGGCTTTTCCACTGCTGTTCAAGAAGAACAACTAGGCTGGCTATAGAGCTGTAGTTCCAAGGGAGCTGTAGTTCCAAGAAGTAACCTTTATAAGCTTTGTTCAGATGTGGTGGAAGAGGCAGTCCTCTCAGCACTAAGATTCAGCTACCAATCCAGCACCTCTGGAAATGGAGGAGAACAAAATCTTGTTTTTGGCCTTAGGCAGCAAAACACCTTGGACCAGTCTCAACAAACAGAATTCTCCTATGCTATTTTCTAGTCATTTCTAGTCTTCAGTAACTATGGTGTGTAAAATGGCAGGCTATACCAGTGTGTTTGTATGTATTTACTTTTATGTATGCTAGTGTCCCCACTCAGGTCCATTTATATATGATGTGAAATGTGGCTCAGGCTCAGGGTGGTGACAGTGTAGCCCATGGGCCACAAGAGGGTGCATAGCTTAGATCATTTTCAAAGGGCACTCAAATATTTCATGGAAGATAGAGCTGCTAGTCATGATGTCTATATGCTGCCTCCAACTTCAGTGGCAGCTTGTCTAGGAATGAATGCCTGTTGGTGGGGAGAAACACATGGGAGGGCTACTGTTGCCATATTCTGCTTGTAGACTTCCCATAGGCATCTCCTTCACCATAGTGGAAAACAGGATCTCTGGTGGTAAGTGGCTCCCCTGTCAGAAACCAGGTTTCAAATCTTAGTTCAGTCCTGTGTGCATATTTTAAAGGTGTTGCACAAGGAGGTTTCCAGTACCTTCTTGTGCAATATATTTGCCGGACACAGGTCCATGATTCTGACTACTCATTGTCTATGGATGTGCCAAGCAACCAACCTAATTTTCTGGTACACAATGGAAAAAAAGAGATGGTTTCTGTCTTTGCCTGGGGAGAAGCAGGTAATTCTTCTCTGGATGCAAAGGTCCTGCATCCATGTACACACAGTGATTGGGGGAAGATCCAGGCATATCTAAGAGCTTCTGACTGCCTTTATATACTCGAGAAAGAAGAAGAAGCCCTTGCCACTGAGCACAGGATCTTTGTCCCATAATAATGATAATGATAACGATAACAATAACAACAGTATCTATTTTTTACCCACCTTGGATCAAGGCAGGGAACAACAACAGATTAACATACAATACATAACATCAATTAAAAACAACAGTTAAAATACATGACGTCAATGTTAAAAGAACAAATAATACAAATATCTATTAAAGCAGTCATTATATATTTAAAATTCATATTTAAAATTCACAATTTAAAAGCATTTGGATAGGCCTGCTGGAAGAGACTGGTCTTTAATGATGTTTTAAATTTGGACAGCATATTCAACTGTTGAGTCTTTTCTGGTAGGTCATTCCACCGTCTAGGGCGTGGCTGAAGAAAAAGTCCTCTGGGTGAACTTTGCCAGTCTAGTCATGGCTGGTCGAAGTAAATGGCCCCCAGAGGACCTGAGTGTATAGAGCATATTATATGGGAGGAGTATATTGCCAAATATTATTATGCAAAAACATTTGGATCGGGCATAATGTTCCAACTGGAAAGACAAGGTTACATATCTCTGTTGCAATCCAATCATTTCTAGATACCTGTTAACTTTAATACCAAGACACAGAAAAATATGTTTTAGTTTGACTTCAGGGATTGGGAATAAAGGATAACAGTAAGCATTTGATCTCATCAGTCGGTATAGTAAGGTGGTTTATTTGAAGGGGTTTAGCTTGGGGATTCTGCATTCAGTGAGAAAAATTTTCAGTGGGGGTTACCCTGAGGCAGTAACTAGATAGCATCTTAAAGTTGAGCAAAGAGGTCTGATTGCTGGTGATTGCTGGTGAAGCTTCCCACCACTCATAGAAGGAGAATAATTGTAGAAATAGGAAGCTGATTTACTTCACAAGTTTTTCAGTGCCTTTGCTTTTTCCTCACCAGCAGCTTAGGTGCTCTGCTTAACAGTCAGAATTTGGAAGGAACTAGTTAAAGGCAGCACATTGCTTGTGATTAATTCCTTTTTGCAACAGCTGAGGAGCAAATAAAATTATAACAAGGGACAATGACATTTTGTTTGCAGGATATCTACAACTTTTTTAGTTATTTTAATAGGTAAGCTAGTCTATGACCATGCTAGCTAGATGTGTTTTATGCCATAGATTGACATTTTGTGGTATTCTGGTCTTAATATAACTGTCAGTTTTTATTTTAGTTATTTTTCAATGTCAAGAAATAAAACCTTATAGTTGGCCCTCCACATTTGCTAGGGTTAGGGATGCAGGGCCCTTAAGGGCAAAAGTGGAAAAACCACAAATATCAAAATGTGTGTGTATTTGTGGAAAGGGGGGCAAGGCATGCTGAGAAGAGTGGGCACCCACGGTTCAAACTAGATCAGGGAAAAGAGAGGGAAGGGGGGTTGGCCTGGTAGCTCTGTACTTCCTCTCACATTCCTCTCGCTCCTTGGGTATGTGGGGCATTGGGAGAGGGTTTGTGGTGCTGAGAAACTGAGCAGTGAGCCATCCTTGGCTGGCTAGGCAGTGGCTGGTGGAGGAGGAGGGCCAGAGGTGAGTTTTTAAAGGGGTGCATGGCCTGAATTGGAGCTGCCGAGAAGGAAGTTTCCCCCAGAAAAGAAGTACCTGAGGTATATGGAGAAACTTGCAAATATTCAAATCTGTGAAAGTGAAACCCTCAAGTCTGGAAGGCCAACTGGACTTTAAAAAGATCAAAAGTAAAATAGTGACTAGCTTCAAGGTGCGGGGAAGAGCTGGAGATACAAATATGAGTAATCAATTTTAGAGATCTGATCCTTGTTTTACTGTTATTATCTTGATACAACTCAAACACCTATTTTTCCCTGTATGTTTCAAAGGCTTCTAAAAAGTGTACAGTATAGATCTGAAGTGAGTCATATCACCAAAGGCTGAGAAACTTAGGCTTCAGTCCTATTAGCCAGCACAAACTACAATTGAATCACTTGTTGACGGGTGAGTTGACACCTAGGTAAATTCCATTGGTTCATTGGGTCACTTTTAGTTGGGACTAATGACAGGATTCAGACCTAAGAAAGCAATCTTTCTTAATTATAACAAATGGCTTGTACAAATGGTAGCCCTTTTTGGAAACATTACCGAAATTAAAAATGCTATTACCAGTATCCCACTGATGTTTATGTGAAACATGTGCCATTCAGGCACTTTAACAGAGTTTGGGAAATGAATACTTGGAATTAATTGCTGGCTACTAATCAGCAGGGAGAAAGAATTCAACCACCAGGTAGATTTGGCATAGTGAACAGTGTGAATTTCCATGTATTCAGTCAAGAACAGCTTCCCACTGGGCACACAAAGAGATGAGACAGTCAATATGGCAGGATGCAAAGTTCTCCCATGAACGTTTGCAATTGTTGTTCACAGAATCAGTTTCTGGGCTGTTGGTTGCCATACAACGTAGAAATAAAAGTCAGTCAATGGAATGAAATGCAAATGAGAGCAGTGCTAAAATACTGGTGGTGGTGGTGGTAGTGGTGGTGGTGGTGATGATGATGATGATGATGATGATGTGGTGATGATTTTCACATAATGAGGATTATATGAAAAAGATGGTGGCACCAAGACTGCTTGTGTAGGGAGAGTGCTGCCCAAGCAATTACAAAGTGGGAGCAAAATGGCATGTGGGCAATAGTGGCACAAATCTCTACAGATCAATTTCCCTGTAACATTTTGGAATATTCAAATATCAGGAGATGATTTCATAAAATTTTACTAATCTATTGTTCCTCCTGACAGAGTTTTCTGGCGATCAGGAAACCCATGTTTCAATTGGGAAACAAATAAACAAACAAAAAAGAATACAGGCTATCTCAATGCAGATGCATCCTGGAAAGTAGATGGGTACCAGACAATTTGGTCCTAGAATCAAAAGTTGCGTAGGAACATTAAAGATAGGTTCATTAACATTAAAGATAGGTTTTCCACTCCCCCTCCCTGTAGAGTAGATAGGCTGCTTCAAGTACCACTTTAGATGTAGGTTTTTATAAAAACAAAAATGCCAACTTAAAAACAAACAAACAAACAACCCTTCTACACCATCTTTTCTACTTTTTTGATCAATGCAGCTACATCTTTTTTTTCCAACACAGCCTTGATAACGCTCTTATCTTTTCTTTTTTTTGTATTTTGTACTCATCTACAGAAATTAATAAAACTGAGCAGCCTTTTAAATGGAAAAAAAAAAGATAGGTTCATATACCATAAAAAAGAAAAGTAGTTCAAGATGTTTTAGGAAACTTTTATTCAAAACTATCAGTATATACATGTGCAATGAAACAACCAGGTCTGCTAAACCTTAGATATGTAAACAAACAGTCAAACAGAACTTTCTAGGGACCACTTGAAGTTTTTTTCTGAAATGCAAAGGCATTTGCCTTGCCTTTTTTCTTTTATCATATAGAATCTTACAATGGTAATCTAAACAAGCAGAGTTCTCTGAGACTTCAGTTGAACATCTCAGACTGAGTCAATGAAAACCTGGGCACACAAAGGCTTATCTTATATCTTCTGAGTTGTGAGGGGGCTCTCCTACAACCACTTCTTCTTTCTGTGTTTTTCCATGTGTGTGTCTGTGCCCTCAAGGTGCTGGTTGACTTATGCCAACCATATGAATTTCACGGGGTTTTCTTAGGCAAGAAATATTCAGAGGTGGTTTTGCTAGTTCCTTTCTCTGAAGTACAGCCTTCAGCACCTGGTATTCATTGGTGGTCTCCCACCCAAGTAGTAGCCCAGGCTGACCCTGCTTAGCTTTCAAGATCAGATGGGATTTGGTGCCTTTAGGGTATTTAGACCCCACGTGTTTGCTTATGGATGGAGTTAATTTGCTCTACACAGTTATGTTTTAGTTCCAGTAAACCTTTGCTGACAAAAGAACTGCCTACTGTCCCATCCATGTCTATAGACAGGGAGCTGATTCATGACTACAGCAGTTTTAAGCCTGCTGAGTGGACTGGTGCTACTAGAAGGTTTTTCTCTTCAAAAAGCATGCTTTCATGCTTTCCAGGTCACTCATTCCAAACCAGATCATCCTTATGTCCCCTTAACAACCATGTCAGATAGTTTAGGTAGAGAGGTCATGCTGAAAACTGTTGTGTGGTGAGCAACTGAGCAAGTGTGGTTAGACCTGACAATCACAGCCTTTGAAATGCTGGATGAGGGTCCTAGTTGGAAAAAAAATTAATTTAGAGACTTGTCTGTAATGGAGTTAGTTAGGGCAGTAAGAGACAGAGTGAAGACCAGTTAGGAAGAGAGGAATTGATCTCAACAGGGTTTTGGGAGCTGGGAATGTGGAAAGAGTTCAGGTTAATAAATTGTCACATAATAAATTGTTACTGGTTTTATATTCTACAAATGTGTCAGCTGTTTTCATTTGAGAACTGAAAGGGAGAACTGGTCACAATTTATCACATTGAACCCACAGATCAACACAGCAACTTGTACGGTCTAGTGGTCACTTTTAGGCACAAGTACCACCAGATCCATCTTCTACAACTGTGTCTGCTGTTTTCATTCAACAGTTGGAAGGAAAAACCGGTTACACTTTATCGTATTGAACCCACAGATCAACACAACAACTTGTCCAGTCTAGTGGTCACTTTGAGACATGAGCACTAGATCCAGGGGGGGATCCTGAGGGTTAAAAAGCAAGGTGAGTTCCAAAGCCCTAGAATAGGAACCATAGGGCCAGCTGAAATGGGGTTCTGTCACAACTCTCTTGCATTTCCTTGGAAGTCTCCTTTCATTGTGAAAGAGCACTTCTGAATTTCTGGGGGATAAACTTGTGTTTTCAGGAAAAAAAAAAGATGGGGTAGAAAAGTGAAAAATCAATAAATAGGGGGGGGGGAGGCTCACCATGCTTGGAAGAATTAGGTTTATCTTTCTTTTTCTTTTTTCTTTTCAAAGAGCAAACACAAGTGAGATTTTAAAGCAGTTTGAAACAGCTTGTACGCTGAGACGTGGTATATATGGTAAATAACCAAGCCAGCTTCCATCTGCCATCTTTACGTCCCCACTTCTCTCCTTTTTTAAAAAACTAAAATTCACAGACAGTTGAAGTCCTAGTAACCTGTCACTCTAAGCCAATCTGTTCTTTTCTTTTTCTCCTTCACGCTTTTCCACCATTCTTCTGACATTTGTGGTCCCAAGGGGTGTCCCTTGCCAGTCCCTTGACCACTTCAATTCTCTCAGCAAAGAAAGCTTTTGACAGCCACTTAGGAACCTTTCTGAAATGGTGTGTTGTAAGAGAAGGAAGAGCTAACAGGTCACTCCTGTTGCAGCTTTAGTGTTGTTTTCTCCAGCATTTTGCCCATCTAGCCAGGAAGTTCATTTATGGCCCCACACATTTCTTTAAAGGTTTTCTATTGAAGTTTTTTTTTTTTTTAAAAAATCAGGTGTCTTCAGGACAATTCTGATTTACTTACATTTACCCTACCATAGGGTTCATTTTGCAAGATTTATACAGAAGAGGCTTGTCATTACCTTCCTCCAAGGCTGAGAGGGTGTGACTTGCTCAATAATACTCAATGGGTTTCTGTGGGTTAGTGAGTATTCAAGCCATGATCTACAGGAGTTTTAATCCAATACTTAAACCACTACATAAGAATTAGTACCAGGTATCATCTGAATCCACTGCAAAAGAGAGACAGATTTCTATGTTGTTGGCCTAGCAATACTCCAGATCCTTAAGATGTTTGGTTAATATTGTTTAAAATTATAACCTCACATGACAGTGATCGTGACAATGAATGGGTTTTCCCTGGAGCACGATGAAGCCAGTAAATTACACACCAGTGAGAGATTCAAAATTTTAAAGAATAATCTTTTTTTCAGCACAAGCCATAAGAAAGAAAGATGCCCCGGGGAAGATTTATGCAAATTAGACATGCTAGAACAATAGAAGACATACACATATATACTTGTCCATAAGATAATGAATTAGCATACTAAGTTACATCACTTCTATGTAAAATTTGGAAGGCTTCAGGTGTGGGGGAATGTGCTTTGGCCCTGTCATGTAGTAGCCCCCTAATATATCAGCCACTTAGCACCTATCTGTTATTTATTCAAAGTAGGGCCTGTTTATGTTCCATACTCTGGGAGCCTGGCACTGCTGTCTACTTTGTTATCAATAATATACATTCCATTCTCATTGCCTATATGTCTCCTAGGTCAAGCTGCTGCTTCTCGAGGCTGGTATCCTACTTCCCAGGCACTAGCCATCACTGCTTAAGAGTCTATTTTATAAATTGTTGTTAATAAGAAAAACACGCTAGGGCAGGCTAGTAACTCAAAGGGCAATGGGGGGGGAACTCTTCAGAGGTCTGATTAATTGATTCCTTTATACTATTTTGTGCTACTCTGTCCCATCATTTTCAGACTTCTGTATCAATAGTAACAAGCCATAGGGCTTAAAGTGTTAGTCTGGAACTTGGGAGACTGAGCCATGAACCTCACTTAGCAACGTTGGGTCAGCCATGTAGCTCAGGTCCTGGTTATTTGAAGGACCATATTCTCCCTTACAAGTGTGTCCACGCTTTGAGATCTGCTGGGGAGACTTTTCTCTCTGGCCATTTCCACACGGGCTTGAAGAAATGGTGTAGAGCATCCTCCAGAGAGGACGTCTGCACCTGGGAGTGGACTGGGTCGGACCTATTTACTGTAGATCTGCACCTCAACCCGCTCCCGAATGACCCAAAGTGGTTTTCCAGCCTACTTTTGAAAGACCGCTTGAAAGAGGTCTTTCAAAAGCATGGAGCACGCCACTCCATGCCCACGCTCCGGTGCAGATTTGCAGGCTCGCACCAGTGTGAGCCTGCGATTTGCCAGGGGCGGGCTTTAGGCTGGTGAGCTTCAGTGGTTGGTGGAGAGCCTCCACCAACCGGAAGCTGCCATTTTCATCCCTGGAGCAGTGTGGAGCGGTGGCCGTGCACTGCTCCAGACCAGCCTGGACGCAAGCGTCGAGCCCAAAGGTCTGGTAAGTACCAGCATGGGGCAATTCCCTCACCCCATGAGGAAATGGCCTCTGTCTCATCATCCTCATAGGTACATCTGGTGGAACCACAGGACAGGGCCTTTTCTGTGGCTGCCTCCAGGCTGTGGAACTGTTACTTTGTCCCAGGCCTACCCGGAGATAGCACTCGATATCATTTTGATATCAAAACCATTCGGCCTTCCTCTGCCACCCCGCTCCACGTGTTTGCGAGGCCTCCAGACAAGCACGTAAACAGGCACGGCCGGTAATTGTTGGACATTCCATTCTCCACCTAGGCAGGCAGAACAGAACCACTCCGTTGCTTCAGGGACCTCTCCTGCAAACACCTTCTTGCTTAAGAGCGACACTAACAAAGGCGCCCGGGTCCAAGCCAATAGTCTTACAAAGCCAAGCTAAGCACCTTGCATTTGCATACTGGCCGCACTATTGTTGATTCTGCGTTAAGCCGATCATGTTAAACTTGACCTTTTTCAAAGCTTTGTCCCGCTCCAAACTTGCATTGTCCTCACCGAGTAAGGCATGGCCTGCAGTCCCAATTCACCCTATATCCCCCCCCCGATTCCAAGATCACCTCGGATCACTCCCGCCCGAGTCCCAGACGACCTTGCTGCTGTTTTGTCCAGCGAGCTCCCCTCAGCGAACGACGCTGAGCTTTCTTCCCTGCGCCCCAACGAACTCTATCTTCAAGCTTCTTCAGGACTACAAGAAAGGTGTCGTATCATCCATTTCCCCTGAAAATCCCTATTTCCAATTCTTCCGTTAGCTGTGTGATTGTGGTGTCTTTACTGTTTGTCTTTCAATAAAATATCGTTTTTGCTATTTTAAACTGTCTGACTGCTTGACTGCCCTGACCCCATAGATGCTGGGCTGCAAGATCCCTGCTAAGTTACCCTGCCTCTTGCTAGCTTTAATGAGTGTTCCAACTAATTTTCCCCAAAGTTCTGTTATTGTGGTTTGGTTATTTGGGCGTCCCTCCTGGGACCCCCAGAGAACAGGGTAACAGAACTCCCTACCCAGAGAACTTAGACTTGCACCTTCCCCACTCTTTTTCTGTAGACAGGTGAAGACCTTTCTGTTTCAATGGGTCTTTGAGGGCTAATTGTTCAAAGCCCACCCGACCTACCCAATGTGCTGAATTTTTCTGTTTGTTGTGCTGGTGTTTTTTTTTTTTTTTTTAATGGTTAATGTTTTAATTGGTTTAAATTTTCTGATAGTTTAATCACTTTTTAACTTCTGTTTTTCTGAGAATTTTTAAACTATGTGTTTTTTGTAAACTGCTTTGAATTCCACACTAGGAAGAAAGTCAGGATATGAAATTCATAGGGTTGCCATAAATTGACAGGCAACTTAAGGGCACATCACATCTCCTCCTCTTCGTCCTCTTCCTCCTCATTCTCTCAACCCAGCCTTCCTCATGTGGTCATTATGAGGAAAGATCGGGGAAGAAGAGATCCATACATGTTGTCTTAAGCACAGTTTAGAAAAGTGTGTCAGAACTCTGCATGACCTTTCAGGTTACAAAACCTTATTTGTACTTAGCTACAGGGCAGGAGTGCTACAAAACCCCTTTACTGAATTGTGAAGATGCACAACAGGACACCAGCAAGAGTACTTGATGTGCATCAGTGTATACCATGCACTGATGTGCACTGTGCTCCAAGGCATGTTGTGCACTTATGTGGCTCAGGCTCTTCACTAGCTGTGCTACATAGTAATGTAACAACAACCCTCTATTGGTTACAGGCATTACGCAACTGTGCAGTTCAAATTCCTACAGGTGTTAAGTCCACTTTCAAAGATGTAATGGCCAAAACAAGTCTGGCGCTTATTTGTTTATTTTTGGAGTACAGTTCCCAGAACTGCTTACCTGACATAGCTAGTGAAAATACTCGCCCATAGATTCTGGGAACTGAAGTCTAAAAGAAGAAGCATTTCCTCATGTTCTGGCCTTCAGCTCTTTGGATTAAAACCAGGAAATAAATATAGCAAATAGATCCCCCATCCCCACCCCTTCCAAGCGTATCCTTGTTATCATGTGGCTGTGAGTTTACAACTTAGACAAGCTGTAGGTTGATCTTCAATTTCAAGGTCAATAGAAAGTCTTATGTGTATTAATCAGAGCAGAGTAGATCCACTGAAATCAATCAAACCCAAATTAGCTATTTCGGTGGGACGCCCTGGAGAAGGCTAACAAGTCCCATTGATTTCAGTGGATCTATTAAGAGGATGAATAAAATTGGAGAGGTTTTGTTTAAAAGTAGACAAACATAACCTTCTCCAACTTTATGTCCACTAGAAGCTCTGGACATCTGGCTCAACCAACATCTCCTAATCCTGAGTATAGCATTATGCATGTGCAAATGCTCACTTGCATTGGGGCTAATATGATCCAGCAAGTTGTAAGGCTGCCCACCCCTATTCTAGCAGACATTTGCCATGTCATCTCCAACAATGTCTATCTAATATATAAAAGTCAAAGTTTGTCTGTGTCAGGTTGAAGACCTCATATGTTTGGCTAGGTCAGGCGAAAACCTCGTATGATTGGCTGCCTAAGAAGATTCTATGGAATCCTGGGGTTTGCAGTTTAGGGAGGGGCCTTTAGAATTCTCAGTCAGAGAGCTCTTGAGCCTCAGTCAACTGTATCTGTCTTGAATAGGCTGGTTGCTGCAGAGATGAGGCCTAGCAGCAAGGAGGAGGGCAGGTATTTCCTCAAGAACCCAACCTCTACATGTATTCAGATTGGTTTGGGGAATATAGGGGAAAGATACAAGTCCTGGACAAGACAGTTTGAGGAATTAGAGACACTTGTCTTTCTAACAAGTATCATCTATGAGAAAATAAAATCTCGGGTAATGTTGGGTATATATGCTAGTTGCTTATATACTTGAAATTCTGGATAACTCTTCCTGCACCTGATGGACTGGGTCAGGAAAGCTCGTACTGCAAGACAGCAATGGGCAATTCTGCATGGAAGCCAGGGGCTCATATCTTCCCCTTTCCCAAATACCTCCTTTTTCCACTGTAGTCCATCTGAAACTTATGAGAGAGACATTGCTTTCTGTCACCATTTTGAGGGGGATTGCAGTAGAAGATGGGTGAATTTGCAGGTCCTATGGAATCTGGGAATACTTGTGGAAGTGGAGGTATTTTCCCATGTTTTCACATACTTTCTGCATGATTTGGGGGCAAAAATTGTCTGAAAAATATGCCTAGAAATTTTAAAAGTCAGAGGGGTTTGGTGGACCAGTGGGAGCCATAATAGTGGGGTCCAGAGGTCTCATTCAACCCAAAGGCTTCATTTACCCACCTCTTCTATAAGTTTCCATGTCATATGCTGATCTTTAAGGTACCTGGAGACTCTGTTGTTTCTGTTGGAACAAACTAAGATGGGTACTGTCTGTTCTTTGTCATTTTGATAAATTAATGCCTTAAACACTGGACAGTTTTTGACACTGCTTCACCCATCACTTTATGCCACCAAACTCCAATCCTATACCAGAACATGGGGGGAAAAATCGTGTTATTATTTCCATTCTGCTCCCCAAGCCAAGATCTGGTGCCTATAATTGCAGGGCAGAGGGCATACAGGCAACAGCTGATATTAACAGATATTTTCAGTTCTTGAATTCCTGCCTCCACATGTGTACTGCAAGAGGAGAGGACTGGAAAATGACCATAATGTGGCCTTGGTTCAGAATGTAGCACTTGGGAGCTAACACACACGTGAGTTGCAAACCCTGAGTATATTGTCTGGACCATGAGTGAGCAAAATCACCAGGCTGTGGATGTATTTAAAATACAGAGATTTTCTGAGGCTAGCTGGCAGAGCCATGTGATTGATCCTCTAAGACAGTGGTTCTAAACCTGGGGGTTGGGACCCCTTTGGGGGTCGAACGACCATTTCACAGGGGTCGCCACTCCTCAATCCTGCCCCCCTTTTAAAAGAAGGTGGCCTCACAGCCAATGGGAGCAGTGCTTCTGAGACCCCTGCGCTGGGGTTCAAACTGCAAACCCCAGGATTCCATAGGATGGTGAGAGTGGAATAATAGTGCTATAACAGTCTAGTGCAGAAATAGCCAGGATGACTTTCTCCTCTCGCTTTTGTTGTGCATGGACCCTTGGCGCTTGCCACACGCACAAGTTGTGTTCTTCACCCTGACTGTCTTGCATTCCTCGCTTTTGTATGTTCAGCATCCGCACTCCCTTTAAGGGAGGGAGGAAGGGAGGGAGTGAAACAAAACACGTCTGCTTATGCCGCCGCCATCTTTCCTCTCTCCCTGTCCTTTCCTCCCTGTGCCTCGTGTAAAATGTGGGCTGTTTTGGCATTGCCTTTGGGAGTGACTGGCTTTTTGAACTGTGGAAACCCAACATTCAAAACTAGAACTATTGCCTTAATTCTGGCATTGATGGATGCTTTCTGTGCCTAAAAAGGGGAGGGAGGGTTACCAGTTTTTAGGCATTAGAAGTCTGTCCAGAGCAGTGATTTAGGGCAGTGTTTCCAATCTATTTGATGTTGGAAATAACTAACTAACTAACTAACAAATAAATAAATAAATAAAAAATAACGAAAATGATTTTATGGTTGGGGGTCACCACAACAAGAGGAACTGTATTAAGGGGTATTAGGAAGGTTGAGAACCACTGCTCTAAGATGTTGTCAGCCTTACATTTCATCTGAGTAAGCTCCCAAACTTACAGGTATCCCTTGGAAGTGAGAAGGAAAGGAATTGGGAATCAGTAGAACTGCTATAGAAGGTTGGTTCACTTGCTTGCTTGTTTACTAAGTCAAGTTTTATGGCAACACTTGAAGCTTTTAGTTTGAGCTGGGAAGCACGCACACACACACACACATCTCTTGTAATGCATCCTCTTTCCAGATGTAACTTTACTGCCCAACAGTAGCAATTTAGTGCCAAAATCCATACTGGGACTGTAAATGTCTTGGAGAGACAAACTTGGTTTGCACATAGGAGTTTATCCACTTTTTTTATTGCATGCTGGGAAGTGAAATGGGGATTCTAAGCTATACTTAGTGATAACGCTTCATCCCCTCTGAGTTTCCAGTAGGCACTCAAGACTCTGCTATTTTGCTTGGACTTTGGGTCTTAAAATTAGAAATGTCTGTTTTGGCTGTTTTTAAAGCTCCTTGGGTTTTTTTTTTCCTTTAAAAAGACAAGTTTGAAGAGTTTTTATTGATTTTCAGGTATTTATATTTTTGAAGTATTTTTGTACATTGGATATCACTTTGGGGGCCCTGGTGGATTGAGAAACAATGAATAAATGTCTTGCATTACTAAAAAATAACTGAAAATAATATTTAGTACATTAATCCATGTGAAACACAGTCATGTGACAGAAATTGCTAGAAATAGGAATGAATATCAAAACATGGTTTCCAGGACTGCCTCTGATTATTACATGCACCATTCTTTTGATTGTCAGTGTAAAATAAATAAAAAAAATGTGAGCGGGAAAGGCAGCGGGCCACAGCAGCAAAATTTTAATTCAGTTAGTGCCACAAAATAAAGCCAAACTCCAGACCACCCTTAATTGGTTTCTATCCTCAGATTGATTACAGAATTCCAATCTATCTTGGAACATGATAAGTATGATTGAACATGCCAAGAATCTGTATTCAGTGCATACCACAAAATGCCACATTTTGCATTTTGATGTTCTACACATTTAGATGACTGATGAAATTGCACAGTTTTAGATCAAGAAAGCACTATCTTTTCACTCCCAAGGATCACATCTAAATTGCCTGGCCTAGGGTCAAGAACTACTCACATATGAATGTATTCTTAGGCTGAGATCTGGTGTGCAATTACTTCTCTCAGTAACTCTAGGAAAGATTAAAAAGCCATGATGATGAATCAAGGATCCAGCTTGAATGAAAGAGATGCACTTTCATCTCATACTCCAACAGACCAGAATCTGAACAGAATGGGGCCCTTGAACTCAGTAGTTACATGCTTTAATATAGTAGCCTAAAAGTTGCCCAGTCACTCGTACATTGAGATGTGTCTGTACCAAGGTTGTTTTACATTCACTCAAACATTGAACATGTGTCTGTGCCAAGGTTATTTTCCATTCAGCTAATATTCTTAGCAGATATTTTGATTATCTTTGAAGGCCAGGAGTCAAAACTGGCCTTCTGCTGAGAGACTCCTTCTGCATAAGTGACCCAGTCATTATTCCTTGGTATCAGAAATCCATTAATGACTTATGTATCAGAGAGGAACTAAATATACAGAGTGTAACTTTCATGGTGTCAGCTTGCTCTTTCTGGGAGAAAGTCCCTGAAACGAAAGCACACAATTCTAAAGAGGTGAAAGTATTTTTTGTAAGTTAGACCAAGTAAAGCCATATTAGTGTCCAGATCAAAAAAAGCTATATTAGTGAATTCTTCCTTGTCAGACTGACATTGGTTAGCATAAATCTTGAAAGGCAGCATGTGTAGTGGTTTGAGCATTAGACTATGACCCTGGAAACCACTGGAAACTATGGAAACCCACTGAGTGACCTTGGCCACATCACACTCTCAGCTCCAGAAAACCCCTTGTTAGGTTTGCTTTAGGGTCACCATAAGTCAGAAAAAAAATTTAAAGGCACCAAAGAAAAACAAACAAATGTATGAATTAAGTTGTGTAATCCTTGTGTTGAATGGGGACGTTGTGCAAATGAGCCATGACACCATATGTGCAACTGAATGCACTTCCAAATGTGTAACGTGAAGGAGACAAATACATGTCTAGAACTTCCATATGCAATCCATGGGGAAGACAAAACAAACCAAATTAAAATTTGCAATCATGATTGTACCTTCCCTGAAAATTACTTTAACCCTCTAGGAAGTCTTCCTGGCTTGTGTTTTGCTTATCATTTTATGAAGGATGATGAGCAAATGGAAGGTGGTCTTCCACAGAGACAAAACCCTTGGGAAACAAAAGATAATGTGAGAATATATTTGTCTTGGAAGGAAAAATGTACCCTTTCTACAAATGGCAGATGCACAGACATGAATAGGTGGTATGTTGGGCCCTCTGGCAAGAGAATCTTTGCAAAATTATGTAGCTGAAGAGAATGGGTGCATAATCATGGCTTCTTTGCTCTCTTTCCCAGAAGCAGACTGTAGCAGCAGTTAAATTAGGGGGAAATGGTTTTTTTTGGACTCAGAGCTACAGTATAGCCTCTTGTACAAATCACCGTTCTCATTAGTTTTCTACATAAGCAGGAGACCTGCAAAGGGAACTTTCGCTGAGTGATAATTATTTATTGAAAGTCATTGACATAGGTACTCCTTTGTAAACTTACCTAAGCAGGTATGAGATTGGACTGTTAAACACAGGAGGGCAGGGACCTGTTCAACAGTCCAATCTTGTACTTGTCTACTGAACAATAACACCACTGAGCACAGTGGTACTTACTTTTACTTATATGCTTCTAGGATTGCAACCTAAATCAAAGACTTCAGGGACCCAGTGGTTGTACAGGAAGGTTATAAAAGAAGACATGGCATTGGCTCTACTTAGGTGCTTTGGAATGGAGTTCTCTGTATAAGGGCCTGAACAATCTGAAGGAACTCAGAGTAACTTTGGATATGATCCCCTTTTGAATACAAGAGCAGAACTCTCCCTTCACCACCATCTTCTGCTGTAGAATTACCATGCAGCAAATTTGCAGGTAGCTGGGGGCCTAAATACCCTAAATATACCAGATTCTGTCTGATCTTGGAAGCTAAACAGGGTCAGCTCTGGTTAGTACTTGGATTGGAGACCACCAATGAATACCAGGTGCTGTAAGCTATGTCTCAGAGGAAGGAACTGGCAAAACTACCTCTGAGTATTCCTTGCCTAAGAAAATCCTATGAAATTCATGGGGTCACTGTATGTTCATAGGCAAATTGAAGGCACACACAGATGCACACAAACGTAGGTTTTCAACAGGCCATCAGATTTTATATATTGAGTGGAGGGAGGGAGAGAAGTCCGGACTTGTACTGAACATAATAGTTGTTGATACCTAGTTGCATTCTTATTAGTTATTAACACAGAGATGAGAAATAACTTGCTGCTAATCATTCATTATGTCCTCATTTTATGTATCCAACATGGTAATTCCAGCATTCAGTGTGAATGTGACAAACAAAATAACAGCTAGAAAGCAACAGCACTATAATAAACTATGATGAACAAAATTGTTATCTGTGCAATACATTTCAAGTTAAACATTTTAAGACCCACTAATTTTGGTACAAATATGAATTGCTGTTTTTTTTAAGACTACTTATTATTCATCCACACCCTCCAGCTGTCCTGCTTTTGCAGAGAAAGTCCTGATTAATCCTCTGTCATCCCACTTTTTCACTAATTTTGAAATGTCTCATTTCCACACTTTACTTCCTTCCAGAGATGTCCCATCACAATCCTGGCAGTGCCTTTGCCAGAATGGGAGCATGATGTGAACACTCCCCTCTGCACTCAGTCGGCTCCCTGTGGAAAGGAGTGCAAAGGACATGCTCCTTTCTTTCACAGTTCAGCTGGCCTCTTTCCTGTGCTACACTGGGGAAGGAGGCACTTAGATTGCACTTCCTCCTGTTCTGTATGGTTGCCAGCAACGGGAGCATTGCGTGATCATGGACCATTAATAGATTTTTTCAATTAATGGAATATCTTGCAATCGTTACAGGTGGGGATACATTGGCGGTGGGACCACAAGAACATTGTGCAAAAGCATGACTCGCTGACTGCTGCCAATGCATCCCCCTTGAGGGACAGCGACGGCATGTGGAAATGGGCTTGGTTTCTCTCGCCTCCTCCCACTTCCCCCCCTTTGTCATCAGCTTTCTTCAGTTGCTGCAAACTGAGTCCAAACTGCAAAAGTAGTTCACACTCAATTAACTCAGCATGTGGGAGAGAGAGGAGAGGTGGAATCTTGCCTTTCCCAGTACGATTCAGTTAGGCATAAGCAAGTTGCCACATCTTCTCCCATCTTGCCTTTTCTTCTTCCTTAATAATTTTTGCCATTTTGTCCTGTTGACATACACTGTCCAAGATGCCTGGTCTGTGGGCAGTGAGGAATGAGTTAATGGTCTTGTTGCTTTGCTGCAACCAAGTTGTAAATAACTGTGCTTCTGTTCCCAGCCTGGGTCAGTGTAACCTGGCAGCTGAAGGCTGAGAGTTTAGCTTTGCTCCTGTTCTCAAAACAGGGATACTTCCGCCTAGCGTACACAACTGTGTATTATGTTTCATACATGTTATTATGGCTGAACTGAAATATGTTCCCACCAAGTTGTTGATGTGTTATGTACAAAAAGGGGCTGTTGGAATAGGCAGTGGGCTATTCCTTCTTTTTGCTATTCCTGCTCATGCTGCATGTTCTCCTGAACTGGAGGCATGGATATTGCTTAGTGCTTTGAAGCTGTTTTAAAGCTGTATTCATCTTTTGCCTGCGATAAAGCTAAGTAGCTGATTAGACCCTGCTGAGTGGCCTCATGTTTACTGGCAGATTTATGGGACTTCCAAGGTTTTGTTTTACTCTGCTGTTTTTAAGCCAGGCTGCCATGGGTCTTGCTAATTGTTTTATAGCATGCACCCCATTTTTCCCAACATGTCCCCCTGTGATGCTACATTTTTCATCTGTGTCCCAGTTTTCATCTGTGAAATGGTAAAAGGTATTCTTTTCTGCTTATTCTATCAGACCCTGGACAAGGCTGAACACAATGTCTTCAAAGACCACAAGCTGAACATGAGACAGCAGTGTGATGCGGCAGCCAAGAAAGCCAATGCAATTCTTGGCTGCATCAATAGGAGTATGGTGTCTAGATCGAGGGAGGTACTGGTACCACTCTACTCTGCTTTGGTTAGACCTCATCTTGAATACTGTGTCCAGTTCTGGGCACCCCAATTCAAGAAGGATATTGACAAGCTGGAGCAAGTCCAGAGGAGGGCGACCAAAATGGTGAGAGGCCTGGAAGCCATGCCCTATGAGGACAGACTTAGAGAGCTGGGTATGTTTAGTCTGCAGAAGAGAAGATTAAGAGGGGACATGATAGCCATGTTTAAATATTTGAAGGGGTGCCATGTAGAGGAAGGAGATGGCTTGTTTTCTGCTGCTCCAGAGACCAGGACAAGGAGCAATGGATTCAAGCTGCAGGAAAGGAGATTCCACCTGAACCTCAGGAAGAACTTCCTGACAGTCAGGGCTTTCCGGCAGTGGAATCTGCTGCCTCGGAGTGTAGTGGAGTCTCCTTCCTTGGACGTTTTTAAGCAGAGGCTTGATGGTCATCTGTCAGGATTGCTTTGAGGGTGTTCCTGCATGGCAGGGGGTTGGACTGGATGGCCCCTGGGGTCTCTTCCAACTCTAGATTTCTATGATTCTATGAGTCTATGATTCTATGTTCTTTGCTTATCAGCACAGAAAACTGCCTTATGCTAAAACAGCCAACTGGTCTATCTAGCCCTGTATCGTCTACACTGAGGCCTCTCAGATGATTTTTTGGACCACAACTCCCATGATTCCTCAGTATTCACTATGCTGTCTAGGGCTGATGGGAGCGGTACCACCTCCTGGTTTATAGTGACTGGAAATAGGTCTTAGATTATATGAGGAATATGATTTCAATGTGAGATTCAACAGGCTTGCTGTGGAGGAGTATTTTAATAGGAGGTGCTGCACTTTTTTCTCATTTGTTATGTTTTAAGCACTTTTGAATTGTTTTTAATGTAATAGTGCTTTTATATGATAGTTTATATATTTATTGTCTTTAAAAATGTGATTGGTTTTACCTACAGTCTATAGTTTTAGCTACATTGTCAACTACTTTGGGTCCCACACTAGAAGAAAGGAATATACGTAAAATAAAATTATTAAAATTAATAAATAAAACTGTCTCAGCCCCCACTTCTCAGATAGTAGTGAATCCAGTGGATGGATGCAAGTGACTATCCAAAATCCACACATTGATCCAGGAGAAATTCAAGAGAAAAAAAAGTGCACACTTGATGTGGGGCAGGGAGAGACAGCATTTCAAATATGTGCGAAAGACTGCAAAAACACATTTTATTCACTGGTGGGGGAATATGTTGATATTTAAAATTGTACATAAGATGTGTCCAAGGGGTAGGGAGATGTACATGTAAAGCAACAAAGTCTGTGCTGTTGCAAAAAAGTAAAGCAAACAAACAATGGCACTTGACATGAATTGGACATGGAAGTGGGAAAAGGCAGAAACTGATGTGTATAGACTCAATCAATGTGCACCAATGTTTCCAGGTAGAGATCTTTCCCATATATAAACCTTTGGAGTAGACAGCTGCATGGGTCTGGGAGCCCATTCTTGCCCCTGCATAACTCTGTTTAGGCTGCACCTCCATGTTTATGGGGCACTACAAATGATGTTGTGCCACTCTGGGTTCCCATTACAGCCAGAGTTTGTGAGGGGGGAATACTGGATTGTGGTAGGGGAAAGGAAGGAACCCACCATGTTTGTGAATACTTGAGATGTGCTTGGGGTGATTTTTCAGGACCCAAATTGCCCCAAAGTCACTCAAAATGTTAAAATCTGGAGGTGGGCTGTTGGAGGCTCCGAGGGCACACATTGGGGCTCAGAAGCCACATACTACCTGCAGGACACACTTTCCCCACCCATACTTTAACTGAACATACCAGGAAATGAAACCGAGCTCTTTTTCTCTCATCGAGCCAGTCGTGTAGGAACAGGGGAGTGGGGGGTGCTTTGCCCTGGGCGGCAATGTTTTTGAGGTGTCCTGGCTTGTAGCCACACCCCTGCATGCCATGGCCATGCCTCCATGCACCACAGCCATGCTCCCATGCACTGTGGCTATGCCCCCACACACTGTAGCTCCTCCCCTCCTCCCACACTCTAAGCTCTGTCACTGCATTGAGCCATGATCCCTCAGCAGGTTGGCTTCAGATGTCACAGACATAGAAATTTAGGGGCACGTCTACAGCCCATATTAAAAGCTCCTTTAAAAATAGTTCAGTTGTGGCACAACCGTGCAAACAGCTCTGTTAGTTTGACGGTTTCAGTCTGGTTTAAGTTGGTAGTACGGACATATCCTACGAAACACAACCATGGGACATTTTGAATTTGAGAGAATTCTGGCTGCCTGTTGCTTCAAGCTATTTTTCCAGTGTCTATAGATGAAATTAAAATTCATACTGAACTTGATGACTGAAAGCATAAAACTGTTGCCTTCTCTGTCCTCCACTTCATTTGTTTTGTTTTCTTTCTGACACTGTTGTAATCCATAGTGCCACTTGTTACTGGAAGGTTTGCCCTTGAGAACAAACAAACATAGACTTTTGTCTAAAGCCTGACCTTGATAGGGCTCTTGTGTATTTACTGTCAAGTCTTTTGTTCTAAATCTGTCAAGTTAGTCCTGTCTTTTTGGTGAGTCAAGCTTCTGCAGAATGACTGCTCAGATCTCCATTGGCCTGTGGGGGAGAAGATGGGGTGGTACATTCTAGGCTGAATACCAAGACATAAAAGGTGTTCATTAGCTCATACCACCTTCCACAGCTCATACCAGCTTCCATCACAGTCACATGCCAGTCTGGCATCCAGACTGTGTCTCCCAATGTTGGAGGTGATATCTGTCAAATCAAAACATTGGTTCAGTATTGCCTGTGTTAATTGGCAATTTCCTTTTCAAAGTAACCCTCCCACTCCATCTTGGTTTTAATGATTATGTAAAAGTTACTGTCTGGGTGCTGTATTTCCATGTGTGAGGGTAAGGAACATATGATCTTCCAGGTGTTGTTGGACTGCAAATTCCATCAGCCTTAGCCAACTTAACTGTAGAAAGAATTCACAGTATCTTCAGGATCTGTGTGATTTTGGCTTCTGCAGCTTCTATTGGCTGATTTCTTTGAACCACTTCTGGTTCTTTTGCTGAGCAGTTGTTCACTTTCAGGTGATTTTGCTATAAAAGGGTTCCTCACTCATTCCTGCACCTTTCTTGGAGATGTGGTGGTTGTGGCTCCCATGTCAGTGAGATGATAAATCCACTCTGGGTTTTAGTTTAAACTTTTGAAGGAGCTGTCCAAGGTGCTGAACTTTATTCTTCAAACAAACTCAGCGATCTTCATTCCACTCATTGAATGCATGCTCATTTAAAGTTCATACTAAAATCCAGAGCAGGTTTACCATCTTAATGACACACAGGCCGATAGTCATTAACGGGTGTGTGTGTTATTCTTTGTATGAGTTGCATTAGTTGTGGGAAAGGTGTGAAAAGCATCTTCTAAGAGGCCACTAATTAGCCTAGAACTCTCTTCTGTCTGAGTCCTGTGTTTCTAGGAAGCAGCGAAACCCTTTAACCATAAAAGGACACTGCAAAATACTCATTAAATACATTCTTGTTTCTTCCCTCCTTTCTACTTTCAATTCTTCAGTTAACACTAATTGAAGTTAAAAATGTTGGCAGTGACTGGAGTCACATCAGTCAAACTTTCCCCCTCTCTACTGGTGCGGAAATCAGGCATCAGGCAAGTCTTCCTCATGTCTTCAAGTTGTCAGAATCTGTAAATGAGGATCCTTGTTCCCTGTCTGTAAAAATTAGCTGACAATGAAGATGAAGGTGCAGTGGCCCTGCTGTTGGCATTTCATTCAAATTTCAAGACAGATTGGGCTGGAATATCACTACCATGTATCTGTACTAGGCTAAGAAAAAAAAAGGATTTTTTTTTAAGCTAGAAGACTGATAGAGGAATTATAGAAAGCAGTGTATCTATAGAGAAAAGAGAAACATTAGCTATCATGGAGTGGGGAATGTGAAGCATGGGAATGAATCAAACCAGGCAAAGACTGAAGGAATGCAAAACTCACTGGAGTAATTACATTTTCTGATGCCAGAATAGAAGGTTTTTTTGGGAAGTATTTACCAGTTCTGTTTGGGGTGATAGGACTTTCTTGGCTGTATCTCCTTAACAGTGGAACACCTTCCCTTTAGAGACCTAGTAGGTACCAACATTGCTCTTATTTTGGCCAAAATCCTCTTGGTGAATTATGCTTGCATAGTGGGGGTAATAGTATAAACAGTTTTCCAACCATTGCACAAGGGGGGGGAGTATCCAGTACCTCCTTTAAAGATGGCGTTTGCTCATGAAATTGTTGGTTGAGTGCAGAGGTATGCAGGGGTGTGCTAGAAAAAACATTTTAATCTCTTCCCTGGCTGGCCACTGTGATGGAGTTTTGAGGGTGTGGCTATCTGGAGTGCCAGAGCAGTCTAGAAACAGGTTGCAAAGCAACCAGAATAACTCATCAAGAGTGAAAGCCAGCCCAGTAGTGTGAGGGGGGACTGGTGGCTGAGAGGAAAAGATATATAAAGGCAAACACTGATTGTCTTTCAATGTGAATTCTCATCAGAGAGAGCTCTGGAGTAAAGTTCCTCAATCAGGTGGGGGGGGTGTGACTGTGTGGGAAGGGTTTAATTCTCAGGGGAAACCCAGGGAGCGGCAGAAGAGTAGTTAAACCATTATATAACCTGGTCAGGAAATGTGACCTAAGTTGGGGATTCAGTCTTTGGTGAGATGGTAGCCAAACGACTGTCTATGATACTTGTTTTTTATATGAGAGTTTTATATGAGAGAAAGAATTAAGCCCAGTCACAGCCACCTTCTCCTCTCCATACACTTTGTGCAGGACTTAACTTTGCTCTTCCAGCTCCGAATACAAATTCTCCAACTGTCCTGATTTGGTAGGGACAGTCCTCATTAATTGTCTGTCTTCCCACTTTTTCAACTACTTTTGACCTGCCCCAGTTTGTCTCTCCTCCACCCATATTTCTTCTTTGTCCTCAGCTTCTTTCTATCACTAGGAACTGAGTTCAAGGTGTAAAAGTTGTTTGCACTCAATTGACTCAGCAGAGGAGAGGAGAAGAGAGGTGGAATCTTGCCCCTCTCAGTAGGCTCAGGCAAAAGCAAACTGCTTCCTAGTGTGGGTGTTCTTTTTCCATTTTGACCACACTCCAGTGTCATTTGGCCACACATATCACAGTTTTCATTTGTGAAATGTTAGATGGCATGCAAACAGGATCATGGCCTTTGATGCCCAGGCACTTGAGCCAAGCAAGAAGATGGCTTGGTTTTTGATCGATTGGATTGCATCTTTTGTTCTATTTAGATGTAATTGTTTTGCCCAGTTTACATGGTTTTAAATCATTTTTAAAGTGACTTTGTGGATTGTGCCCAACCATGAGATCAACAGGTGCAGGATGCATTAGACACATTTCAATAAATAAATAAGTGAATAAATATTTTTCCCTGAATATTGTCAGTTGCTCAATGCAGTTGAAAGCCTCAACACAGGTGTTTGCTGTTTGGAATTAAGAGTTAGCAAATTGGCATGTTTCTGGACTAGAACAGACTTGTGTGCCTGTTTGCCCCTCTATCCATCCTGATTCCACATTCTCCCTCCCTCCCTCCCTCCCTCCCCCCTTTCTTTCTCTCTCTCTCTCTTTCGTTCTTGCTTGCTTGGATATAGTGGTTTGAGCACTAGACTAAGGCCCGGGAGACCAGGGTTTGATTCCCTGTTCCACCATGGAAACCCACTGGATGACTAGTTGCAACACACACTCTTAACCCCATAAAACCCTGTGACACGTTCAACTTAGGGTCACCATAAGTAGGAAACAACTTGAAGTCTTACAACAACAACCAGCCCAAATTGCATTTGCTTGTATATTCTCAAGGGACCAATTTTAAGGCATCTTTAAGGGAGAGTGAATGAGGGATTGCAGCCTGTATTTGGGGACAGGTTACTTAGGTTTTATATAAGGAGTTCATCTACTCTTCATGTATATACCAACCTCAATGAAAATTTTGGTATCTCTCTCATCCAGAATGGGACCACACTACAAGCATAAAGAGTACATTGGCATCTCTGCATGATGGTTCATTGGAAAAATAGCAGGAGACATTTTTAAAAAATCCTAATATGTGACATTAGGGCAAAAACTATGCTAGAACAAATGATTATCTCCAAACGCAAAAAGCCTATGCACAGAGTTTTTCTCATGACAATTCCACAGTGGAATTCTGGGGGACTGAAATGTCCCATTGTGAAGCATGTGGGTTAAACAGATGTTCGGATATATGTGTTTTGCTTGTTATCATGTCTGTGGTTTTGGTCCCGAAATGTTATATTGTTATGCGAGAATGCATAATGTTCATTAGTATCAATGCAGCTTGAAAGTGGCTGTGTTCAACTTGTAAACATGGTTTATTTCATCCACTAGAATTTTCAGATCAAGGTTTGAGCATAATGGAACTACAATAGTAGACTTTAATTCCAGTCTTTGAAAAATATCAGTAGTTGCAATGTTGCTGTTTATCTTTCCAACTTTCCGAATCTGTGTATAGACTTGCAGATACTCTGATTTTGAACAGGAAGTATGAGCTTTTTATTTCTGACCTCCTAAATTTGCTTTAAAAACTGTATCTAGACAGCTTGAGCTTTGCTTATCTTTACTAAACAGCCTGTGGTGGTGCTTCACCCACTAACAGTGAGAAGACAGCTTTCCGTCCAGGGAGTTTACAGTCTAAACATTGACATGGGGAGGCACCAGAGGAATGAGAGAAGAGTAGAGGGGCTGTTAATAGAGGAAGAATATGAATTGTTAGGAATATGCGCTGGGAATACTTCTGAAATTCTCATCTTTCTCGGAAATGCCAAGGTATCTGGCTTTCTTTCCAAAGTGGAATTCATATGATAGGAATCCAATGCCATTTTATTTTCACTTGTGCTTGCATAAAACTACACACAATGACATTGTAGCCCTGCAGGAAATGTGTGTACAAAAAAATGTCTACATTAAGCGGGGGGGGGGAGTGGAACTTGTAAACCTTCCTCTTTTTTGGACTACAGCTGCTGAATCTTTCCACCAGTAGTCCCATGATTTTTTGTGCTGTGGTTCAAAAATGTAGGCTGGTGTTCTGTTAGTAACTCATGAAGGTGTAAGTCCAACTTACTTGGACCTTTGTGTGTGTGTGTGGGGGGTCATTGCAGAAGTTGGAATTCTCCACTGATCACTTAATGACTAATCCACCCCCCTGAAATAATCTTTTAAACTGGTGCAGCTCCCAGAACAAGGCCATTTACTAGCCAGTGGAGAGGAGCAGCTGAGAAGTGTCCAACCATGTTCTTATTGCTGACATTATCCTCCAGGACATCAAGAGGACCCCAAGCAAACCCAGAAGGTGTCGGCTGCTGAGTGTCCAGATACAGGAACGTAGCAGGACACCTCTCTGCTGCTCCCCAACTCTCCACCAGCCAATAAATGGTCATGCTGGTGTAGAACCTTAACAGGTAGCTTGGAAGATGAGGGGTGCATGGGTCATAGTGCCACCTGTGCAGAATTTTATGATATCTCCTCTGATCTAGGAACTCTGATGTAATGTTTTTGTGTTCTGAATAATGCACAGAAATACATACATTGAAGAGGAGGCACTTGCAAAATCTGCATGAATTTCTTTGTGGAAGTTAAAGCAAAATGCCACCAACTGATACAAATAAAGGATAGGATGAAAATCCAGGTGGAATGCCAAGAGCAAAAAATTTGAGAGAGAGAGTTTTTCATATTCCAGTTGGAGTAACCAAGGCACTTGGTACTGGGTGAAATCTCATGGAATTGTTGTGCTTCTGTGAGTTTCCAGATGGAGAGAGAAAAATCTCAAGATGAGAGGCATAGGAGGTGTAGAATGCGTAATTCTTGCATGTGATGTGGTTTTAAAGCTTAGAAATCTATCCCCTCTCATTCCTTACTGACACCAGAGCTCTGTGGTATGGTACAAAGGTGTTTGTTTGTACCTTGTTATTGTGCAACATTGATTTAAAAAAAACAGGAGTGAAGAGTTAAGAATGAGGAGAGGGACAGTAGACACATTCTACTGGGCTCTTTATGCCATTAGGAGAAAGGGAAAGAGTAGTACCAGTGTTATGACTCAAGACCCTTTTTCTTGCATAAGCCTTGACAGTAGTGCAAAGGAAGTAGAAGAAAACTCCCTGAAAAGTGGCAGATTGCCTTCCATAAGCTCTGACAGAACAAGGAACCTGGGAAAACTCCCAATGTGCTGTAAGTAGATCATGAAAGATGTTAGATCTTGCAAGATGGAAACAAATGCAGCAGGTACTAGGTGCATGTTACTTGCCAGGCCACCAAAATTGTT
>CAOLHI010006177.1:0-40635 GCA_948474755.1 Ctenosaura bakeri
CCAGTTCTCCCTTTCCAAACTTATTCATTTTAGCTTAATTGCTAGGAACTCAAGACAGATCATTAGGAATTTTGATGGAGAATGCTCTCAGAATACTGATAATGTAGCTTTGACTTTCTTATTCATTAAAGCAAATATAAACAGTGCAGGCAGACGAGTGTGAAACTGATTAATACATAAATGGAAGTTATGAGGGACCATTTCTAACATTCTGGCTAATGTCACCATGGTACCAATATTCTTAATTTAAGATGTATAATATCAGTGTGAGGAGACTCTTCTGCAGGTGTGAAAATACAACATTGCTCTTTTAGCAATGAAGGCATATTAATATCCAGAGAACTATATTGTGTAGCAGGGAAGAGAAGTACAAAGTGAAGACATGTAGTGGTTGAAATACCTGAAGGCACACATCTTCTCTGATTTTGGAAGCTAAGTACAGTCAGTCCTACTTAGCAAATGGAAGGTATACCAGGTGCAGTAGGGAATGGCAAACAACCTCTGAGCATTCCCTGCTGAAGAAAATCCTAAAAAATTCACGGCATCATCATAAGTTGACACGTGACATGAATACACTATTGGTGATGATGGGGAAGCTGTGGCATATGAATCTAAGAATACCCTACTGGATCAGAGCTATGCTGGTTGGGGAATTCTGGGAGTTATAAGCCAAAACCATACATGTTCTAAGCCCTGCCAAAGATCCATCTGATGTCACAGAGCAGCCAAGTAGACTAACATCAACTTAATCAGTAAGTATCATTATAATGATATAAATAAATAAATAAATAAATATAACAGATTGAAAAGATATGCAGCTTCCCACACCTCAAGTGGGCAGAGGTGGACCCTATCACAGTGCTGGGGGGAGATTATGGTGTTCTTAAGAAGGCCTTCTCTTGTAGATGTTAGCACTGAGACAGGGCCATAGTGAGACAGGCAATCCATTAGACAGTCAGCCAACAAGCAATGTAGATCTTTAAAGTTAAAACAAACATCTTATTGAAGACTGGAGCAAAGTAACTGGTAACCTGTACCAGTCTGACTTATATATCTGGCTATTGTTCTCATAATCTGTGTACATGTGGAATCCAGGACGGAGTGTCGGGGGACTATCATGGATTAGCATAGGAAAAATGCTTCCAATTAAAACCATGCTTTTTGTATTATAAAGTTTGCAGTGATCTGCTTCAATACTGGTAAACACACATCTTGCAGCTAAGGTTTCTATAAGCAAACAGTGCTGAACAGGGCTGATGGAATTGGATTTTAGGCAAAATTTGCAAACATTTATTCTTTAGAACATAAAATATAATTCCAAAATAAGATCAATAAGATGAATATTACATTGCAATTTAAGAAATTATGCAAGAAAACAATGAAGCAAGGCACACGTGTCAGAAAAATCAAATACACTTTTGATTACTTTGTGCATTCGTTAAGGAGATAATGGTAATAATTATTGCAACTAAAGTAGTTATTCGCCTTTTTTACATCTGGCAATACCTTACATGGATTTCCCCCGAGGAAATGATAATTAAACACTTGCTTTTCCATTCTCCTGCCAAAGTCACTGTATAATATGACCTAAAATAAATCATTTATACAGCCAAAAGCTATATTGTTCTTTGGCTTTGCGTGCTAATCAGGATTTATGGCATTTTATAAAAAGAAAATATATGGGGCACAATCAAGCCAAAATCTATTGTGTTGAATTTTAATGGGAATGATTTAAAATTAAATGAAACAAAAATAAGAGAACAGGTCTCAAAGAGCTCAGCTTTGGTTGGTTTGTGTCTTCTTTAAAGAGATTTTGGAAGATCTCTGATTAATAAAAGCTTTTTTAAAAAAATTGGTTCACATATCATAAGATCCAAAGGCAAGAATTGCCGATGTGTCCCTTGATTATTTTAAGAAGAATAATTTAAGTTGCTGTACATACCAGTGTATCCATCTTCCGGACATATTTAAGGGCTATCATATAATCATTTGGAAGATTTCCCACCTATAGACAGCAAAGGACATTAAAGGTTATTTTGTTATTCTCTTTCAAATAAAGATTAAATTTAATCACATGCTAAAGGATAGTATTATTAAATATTCTTCTACAAAGAGATCTAATAAGACTGTCATATACTAACATGTTATTTCATTTCTTCCTTGTCTAGTAACGTGCAAAAACATTTCGAGTTAGTTTTTGTATGGTGTTATTTATTTATATGAGTTATATTCCACCATGTCCAAAACATTTGGATGAGACCTCTTTCAGCTACAGTTGGCCCTCCATATTCATGGATTCTGTATGTATGAATTCAAACACGACTTGAAAATATTAAAAAAACAAACAAACAAACAAACCTCAATTTTGCCTTTTTATATAAGGGACAGCATTTTACATCATCATTGTACATAATGGGACTTGAACATCCATAAATTCTGGTATTCACAGGCAGTCCTGGAAACAAACTCTAGCAGACACCAAGGACTCACTGTATTCTTTCAGATCCTCAATAAACAATGTATGGTTTGCTTCAAATCAGAAGCAGACACCTTAAGAGTTCTTCCTTTACAAAGGGAGTGGTACTTCCAACATTTTCCCTTTGCAAATGGAGTGAATAAATACAAGTTTTTGACATTCACCTGTACTTCCGTTACATCTGATGTCTCAACCAGGCTTTCTTCTTAGGGAAGGTCATTGAGATCTCACCCTGTTCTCCCTCCAAGGACCATTCTTTTATCTATTCCTCTGAGATGAAGAGTACTACAACTGGCCCTCCACATTTGCTAAAGTTAGGGGTAGAGGACCCTCAAAAAGTGAAAAATCACATATGCCAAAATCTGTGTGTATGTCTGTGGGAAGGGGGCTGAGGCATGATGGGGAAAATGGGCACCCAGGGTCCAAACCAGGTCAGGAAAAGGAGAGAGAAGTGGGGAGGGAGGTCAGCATGGTAGCCCAATATTGCCTCTTTCACCCATCAGCTTCCTTGAGTATGTGGGAAGCGTTAGGAGATTGTTTGTGGTGTGGAGAAACCAGACTGCAAGCTGTCCTTAGCTGCCCAGAGAGTTACCAGTGGAGGAGAAAGAGGACCAGACACAGGTTTTTAAAGGGCTGCATGTTTGATTGGAGGTGCTAAGAAGTAAAGTTCCTCCAAAAACAAAGTGCCTCAGGTGAAGGGGCAGGTGCTGGAGAAACTCACAAATAATCAAATCTGTGAAAGTGAAACCTGTAAATGTGGAGGGTCAACTGTACAGATTATTTAGAAATATAACAATGTCTGGAGAACCTTTAGCTCTCTTGATGTTCTGGATCTCAACTCCCAGAAGCCCTGTCTCTCAAAATCAGTGGTAGGGAATCATGAGAGCTGTAGTCCAAAACATCTGGGGAGCAAAAGATTCTCCATCACTGACACACTGAGTCCAGTGAGATCACTATACACTAATCTAGAATTTTAAAAACAAGACAGATACTATTACCTATACATGTATCATTAGCAACTGGAATCAACACAAGAAATGGTGAAATGAAGTCCAGCTTTTTACCCATCTATACACTAGAGATGAAAAGAATATATTTTAAAAAATAAAAATGATAGAAAGACATGTTTTTTGAGTGTCAAAAAACTCTAGTAAGAAAACTCCTGAACTAATGAGAATATTCACAATTTGGGCCTTCTTCTGTGCAAAATTTTCACATGGTTGTTTTATACAGAAAATGCTTCCTGCACAGAAAAATCTGGTTCCTGTGCAGAAGATGATGTAATTGAGGACTGAGTCTGTATAAAATTTACACAAAGTTGTTTTGTGCAGAAAATCATATTTTCTGCATAGAAAACAGCCTTTTACTTCTGTGCAAAAGAATAACTGTCTCTTGCGCAGAAAATGATATTTTCTGTGCAAAATAAACAAGTGCAAATTTTGTGCCAAGTTGCAAACTGGAAATAGTCTTTAAAGATAGTGCTTACTTTTGAAGTCTTTTTTACAGAGAAAAGTAAATTGCTAAAATTGCTGTCTGCTTCTTTTGAAAAGAAAATTAATGAGGAATTTTGTCTCTGCTCTACACTGAGATCATTTAAAAACTTTAGTATCTGCCAGAGTAGGATTCAGAAACTCAGATCTCATATAGATACAGATACAGCCCTTTGCTATGAAAGAGCTTGGCTTCTGGATGATGTCCAATTTCCAGGAGGTCTCAGATAGTTTGAGAACTTAATTAAGATCCACCACTGCTAACAAGATTCCAACAGACAGTTAGAGAGTGGTACCTCTCAAGCTGGAATTTCCTTAATATATTAATGGATATAAAACCTCTACTGACTCAGGTTCTTTATAGGATAAAAACATCTAACAAGCAAGTGGCCATTAAGTTAGATACACAGCTAATATTTTGGCAAAAGAAATCCACTTACATTTAAGAAGCTTTTGAGAAGTACAAGGAAAGGTTATAAAATATCTAAGAAATTCGTATTTTCTACAACTGTCACTGAACAGTGAACATTTTCTAAAATGTATCAGTCCCTTCTTACAGGTTAATTTCTAGATAAAAAATGTGCATAGATGCATAAATAGTGATTTCATATTCTCTTTTTAATTTTTACTTAATTTTTTTAGAAAGAGATAGATTTTTATTCATCCTTAAGTGTATCTAGAATCTGCATGCGACCAATTTAAAATCAAGTAATTGGTTCATTCCAACATATTAGTCATGCTTAAAGAAGATGTTCTGAAATCAATGAAATAGATTGGCCTCTACCAACCAAAATTCCATTCATTTCAACAGTTCTATTCTAAGCATGATTAAGCTTCTGGATCCAATCCATTATTCCTACATTTTTTCTTACTACAGTATATAAATCTGGAGAAAGAAAAGTGCAAGATCTAGCTGCCCTTTTTACTGTAACATTGAAATGAAAGCACAGTGAACTCAAAAGCTGGTCTCCTTTTCAAACCTAGTTCTGCATACTAGAATTTTTTCATACTGTAAATACACTATATTTACCATCAGACTGTGTTGACACTGGCAGATAAGAAGAATTAGCCAAAAAGAGATCTTATCTCTGCTTAACCCTTCAACTGGGTATACATCCCCCTTGTGCAAGTCATCAAACAAACCAGGTCTGACAAATTCTTACTTTGCTCACACTGATAAAACAGGTTTTACAGTTTTAGACTATCCTAAAACCATGGTTTAATATCCTGGCTTGCTCTGAAGCTGTTTATTGGAGAAACAAAGGGGGACAAAGTGGGAAACTACAGTTAATGAAAGACTTCTTGCTTTGTTTGCTAGTCTGCGTGAAGGGAAGAGCCAAAAGACTCATTCATAACTCAGCTTGCAAAGTCAATGCATAATAATCCACACATGTTGATTTTGAGATCGAACATTAATCATACAAAAAATAAAAATAAAGATGCCGTTTTACATACTTTGTGTGCTGGAAGTGACTCAATACTTAGTAATGTCAGTAACTGTATATTCCTTTAAGAAAGGTTACTGCAAGATTAAATTTGTTCCAGATCAAGGGGCACTACAAGAATTGGCATGCATTATGTATACAAGCTACTCTATCAAACTCTGTCTAGTACTTTTCACGCACAGTTAAAAAAAAAAAGTAAGTGGCCAAGATTACACATTCAAGGAGTAAGAACATTTTAACAACTTTTAAACTAAAAACAACTCAAGATTAGACAGCTTCTATATGATAGTAGACTTCTTTTTTTTCCTTTTTTTTTTTTTAAGGCATGCCATCTTGGGTAATTTTCCTAAATTCAGAACCACATAAATAATTTATTTTCTAAATACAGTTCTTAGTTTGTCATCTACATCCATTTCATATGAAGTCTAGTATCCTCATATACCCACCATTTTAAACTGGAAATTGCAGCTGGCATCCCATTAGGCAGTTATGATGTCATACACTAGATTTATACACTTGTAACTGGTCCATATACACATCTGCAATTGTTGCACCACTGCCATGATCACAAATTTACCTGAAATCCACCTTAAAAGGCAATCAACTATCCCAAGCAATGGAGCTCCGAGGCAGAGCTCCAGAGCTCTGAGGGCACTGCAGAATGATGTGACCAGACTTCTCCCATCAGTGTTAGATGGTGTTAAGAAGCAGAAACAAAGACCTGTGCAGGAGTTCTGTCACAATTTATCATAACAACATCATTCACTGGCAGGAGGGGACTGGTCACATCATCTGGAGTATCTCATACAGGTTTTAGGGGCTGAATCAGGAGATGGAACATAGCTATGATATTGCAGTTGTAGATGACATGACCAGCCCCAATAACATATTTAGATCATATTTATGATGTAGGATCTTGGCCCACATGTTTAAATTGCTCTACACCTCCCCTGATAAGTCTGTCTTCCCTTAATCCTTCAGCTCTCTCATCCTTGCAGTATCTGCTTCCTTGGCCTTTTTTAATACCACTGCTTCATCTACTCTGAAATCAAAGCAGGAGCTCTGCCAACAAAAGATGTCATGCTTCTTCAGCTTTTCTCTGATGTCACATTGCAGATGGAGAACCTTCAGCTTGACTGCTAAGGAGGACCCACCAGATTCCTGGAGGAAATCCTGTGATGGGCACTTCATTTTTGATCCTGCCACACCTACAGACAACATCTTCCCATTCTACTTAAACTAAAAGTACCTGGAAAATCACTTCAGATTTGGACCATTTTGAGAGGCTGTTGAGGGGCATCAATTCAATTGAGAACCTGGATGTTTCTGAAGGCATGATTTTCCATTTTGGATTTTAACTAGATCAGCATTGGGGGGTTTAATGGAAGCATCAAAGCCTCCCCTGAGCCATATGCAGCATGTGGGCAACACAGTCCCAACTGCAGTGGTAGTTACATATGCTCTAAAGATAAGATGTATGGGCAAAAGTTATTAAATTGCACAGCCTAAGGTTTTTTTCCCATAATAACACATATATTTGTATGCGATTATTCTGACTCAAAGTGGAATGGTTAATTTAAAACAGGGTCAAGAAAGAACAAGTGGAATGACTCCAAATGTTGCCCTTTGGGAGTGTTTAGGTTCATTCTTCTAATCAGTCAAACATGCCTTCCTTCAGAACATTCCATTTTATTCCTTCTCATTTCTGTGCCTCCAACTTGCAATATTCTCCTTCCAGCCCTTAACTATGTTCAGTCTGATTTAAGACTTCTCCCTGTAGGATTTTTCTTTAACTCTTTTTTTTCTTCTGTATGTGTCCAAAGGATGTATTTCCCCTTAGTCTGCCTCTTGTGTGGGGATGATGCTGGTGCCTGTACATAAAATGTTGATGCCTATACCTAAGAGAAGAAAACAGTAGGAATGAAGCTATTGTTCAGCAAAACATTCTAAAATAGGGAGGCAGAACTGAAATTAAAGATCATATTTACATATTTATTCATTCAGAGGGCTGCCTTACTATATAAAAGAGGAACTATATAAACTTCTGTCTTTACAGCTGTAACTGATTTTCTGCTAAGCATTTCTCTGATAACCTATTTAGTCTGAGGTACACTATTTCTTTCCCACTTCTCTCTGAGATCTGCTTTCTACATCTACAGGTCTCTCTATGTCCCATCTTACTCTCTTTTGCTGTGTGTACCCTAAACTTTCTAACTCTCTGCACCCCTGTAACACTCTCTGCATTCCCATCTTCTCCTTCACTTCCCTCACCCCTCCTTTCTCTTCTTTCCCCACTGGGGATATAATTCTTCATGGCATTCTTCTTGAAGGAAGTAACAATTTTAGCAATGTTCTTCTCATTATGATAAGACTTCAAAAACTGTGCAATTTTTGAAACATATTTGCAATTCAGGACTTATTCTGTGGAACGAGCAGAAAATTCTGTTTCCTCTGCAGAAAATGCTATATTCTGTGCAAACAACCTGAATTATGAAGATTCCAATCAGTCCAGGATTTTTCTTATCAGGGCTTTGCTCCTTGTTATTGTTGTGTGCCTTCAAGTCATTTCCGACTTACGGTGGCCCTGAGGCAATCTTAGCATGAGGCTATCTAGGGCTGAGAATACGTGATGCGCTCAAATAGGGTTTCTACACTAGGCTGTTATAGTGCTATTATTCCACTTTCAATCCTCCTATGGAATCCTGGGGTTTGCAGTTTAGGGGCCTAAACTTTAAACTCCAGGATTCCATAGGAGGTTGAAAGTAGAATAATAGCACTATAACAGTCTAATGTGGAAATGGCCAAAGTCACTCAGTGCATTTCCATGACTAAGAATCAAACCCTGGCCTCCAGAGTGGTAGTCCAATACACTATGCTGGGTCTTACATGGCTTGCTTACTATCTTATATATTAGCACTCTTGGTCCTCTGCCTTTTCCCTTCTTTTTGTGGTACAAGCCAGATGCTTTAGCCAGCTGGGTTTTCTTTGTGGGATTTGTGAAAAAGGTGCATGAAGCTGAAGTGTATTTAGCACTACTAAACTAAGAGCTTAATAAGTGTTTATGTGCTTTGCAAGAGCACAGCGAGAAGTGAGGATCAAGCTTTAATGTTTAATTTTTAAGTTTGAGGAACAAAGCATTGACTAGTTTCCTCCATGAATTCATATGAAGGCTGCAGTGATTGTTATAAATAAGTACATATACTAAATGAAAAATATATGTATTAAATACTTAGCCAAGGCTTTGTTTTGGTGGTGGTGGTGGTGGGTTTGGTTGGTTAACATTAATACTTTAAGCAAATGCTTATGTTCACGAAACTGTAAAGTATTTTCTACCATTACATAAAACCCAACCCATGGATTTGAATATGTGGTGAACAAGAGCCAAAATTCAAAACATGTAAAAGAATCAGGGTTGCCAGATCAGGAGCAGGCCTGGAGATTTCACACCAAATATTTCATGCTCAGACTTCACTGACTTAGGAATCATGCGTAGTGATGTTATGGGGGTGGGACTCAGAGAATACCATTATATTTTTTAAAGGATAAGTCTAAGAAATAGGACAAAAGAGGGAAGAAAAGGGACAAGCTCTTTGGAGAGTCTTTGGCAGCCAATTTGAAGCAGCTTGCAGCAATGGAAGCCAGCAGCATACTGTATTTTTAAAACATTATTTTCAGGGCAATACTCTTTCCCTGAGGCCCAGAGAAATGAGGCCAGGCACTGGGAGCTGGGGTAACAAGGAAATGGAAGGTAATAACAACCACCACAATCCAGGCATCTACTTGCTGAAAAACATCATCTGGGCACCACTTCTGAACAGAATCAGGTGTGAGGAGGACAGAAGTCTGATAGAAATGCTAGTCAACTGTCCTCTTCCCAGGTCACAGCTATGATGGTTGGATCTGGGTTGGTCAGATCCTCAGTCTTTCTTGATAACCTAGTTCAGTATCTTGAAAATGATGTGACATTTCCAGAATCTTCAGACTTGTGCTCTTTCATATATGGTATTTCATAATGACTGGTAAGAGTAACAGAATAAGCTTAAGATAATGGATAATTAATAATTAATTGATCAGTATGTTTTTACAGTTTTTAGGAGACCAGTCTACAAATGGATATATGAAGTAAGAGATCACATTAAATAGATACATTAGAAGGAACATACCAGGGTAGAGGGGGAGGTGATATTTGAAATGTTTAATATAAATCTGGAAGCTAGCAATGTTTTATACGAAATAAGATGAAACATGTAAATTTAAGAGAAGAATATCTTGTAATGTTGTCATGCATGTTTTTAAAAAATATAGAATTAAAAAAAAAAAAGATGGCTGATACTACCTTGGTCTTTTTCTGTTTTTAGCCCCTGCACTCTGAAAAATTCATTACACAGGCCTGCTTCCTATGGTACTTATTCTAACAGGGGAATGCATCTCTCTTTCCAAAAATGGATAGCTAATCACTTTAACAGCCTTTCCACCTGAATCAGGAAGCAATATGGACAGCAACTGGAGCCATCTGGTAAAGGTTCTGAGAGTAAACAAGAGCTGCAGGGGGTAGAGGAGTTTGGGGACTTGTAATCCAAAAAAACTCTAGTTTTTAACACAGGTTAAAACTTAATTAGTTTTAGTCTGCCTTTCAAATCCTGAGCATGAATACACAGCTCAGGAACATCTGCAGAATGTTCTTGAAGACTGGCTGACAACCATGGAACATTCTTCCACTTAAGATTTCCCAAAGAGTCATAGATTGGTCAACATCTTTTAATCTGAGCTAGGGTTTTTTTTGGCCTCAAATGAAGCTTAAATAGTAGCCTTGTTTTGCTACGTTTTGTTTATTTATGCATAATTAAAATTTGAAAATTTAAAAACCGTAAAATTAATTTTTATCTACCCTACCAGACTTAACAGGTGAAAAATTGAAAATAAAGAATGAGAAAGGATGAAAGGCAGAGTTGTCATAGGAAGGCTTGTGGAATGGTTCAGAGAAGGCTGAACAGGAAAAAGGCAGAGAGAGAGATTGAGGGAGAGGCCATTTCTACACTAGCCTGTTATAATGCTATTATTCCACTTTCAACATCCCATCGAATTCTGGGGTTTGCAGTTCAGGGAGGGGCTTTTAAAAGTGTAAAAAGTGGAATAGCAGCACTATAACAGGCTAGTGTGGAAATGGGCAGAGAGAGAAGGGGAGTAAAGCCAATGCCTTTAAGATGGCAGCACATAGCTCTTAGTGGTGAATAGGAAAAATGCAACAGAGATGGGTTCAAACATGAATTAAAGAGAAGAGAGAGATACCAAAGATTGTGAGCAAGTCATAATCCAAGCAGATGGCATCATAAAAATCGCAAGTTAATTTGGTACAGAAACATGAAAGATTTTACAGAGCTACAAAAAGAGTTTATAAAGCAATCTTGGCAGTTTATTTACAAAAATTAAGCATGTGTCTCCATGAGGAGACTGAGAACGTCTTTATTTGTGGCCCATGGTTTAGGTTACAATGATGTGTATCTAACTGAGTTAACAACAATAATAATTTGTGCAGCCTTTGTGCAATAAAAGAATGATTTCTGTTTGAATTAGTAACTGAATAGAGCCTTACAAACCTGTTTGGGGCAGCTGCTGGCTCCCTGTCATTTCATTTAACTCAGTCCTACCTTTTTAGGTAGTCTTTCCTGTGAAGACCTCTGTTTCTTACTTTCCTTCTCATCTGTCATTACCCCTTCTCCTTAGTTTCCTAACCCTCTTTCTAAAACCTCTTTATGTTGCCTGTCAGAGCCTTGAAAATAGCTTTATGCCTTCTGAGTGAAACAATGAAAGAGTAAACAATATTTACTCATTCAGTGTTGCAGCACAGAAAGTACTCATGCTTGAATACATGTAATTTCACTGAAGTCAAACTACTCATTTCACCATTCTCCAGATCTTCTCCTCCTCCTCCTCCTCCTCCTCCTCTAGAGGTGAACTACCTGTCCAGGAAGACTCCAGAAACCTTAATTTTCCTTTTAAATAGACACCCCCCCAACACGGTTCAGCATCAAAAATATCTGCTTTTCAAATCCAGAAGTGAACTTCTGGCCACCTCTCATTTTCTGGCAGATGCTGCAGGGTCCAAGTGACAGAAAACCATCCTCCAGACCCACTGCAGTTGTCCCCTCTGTTCTACACTAAGGCAGTGCATGAATATTTTTCAGTTTTATCCCACAACACAGTTAAGAAAAAGTCCCTCCTCTAAGCAATGGATATTTCCAGACAGATAATGAAAAAATCTAAAAAGAAAAAAAAGACATTGCTTGGGCTGCAGTTTTATATCAAAACCCCACAGAATTCACTATTATTTTTTTTTAAAATAATGAGCACTATTAGTGCTGCACCATCAGAAGTGTAAGAGAGGGATGAAGCAGCCCTCACTACAGCACTTGAGAGAACCCAAGTCTGGTTCCGTAGAGATGAGAAGCCCCCTTGACCTGGCATTTTGTCTGCTCAGATTGCTAAAGAGATGAAGGGAAGGGGGGGGGAACCTCTCACTAAGTTGATGGTGCAGCACCCAAAAGACTTTGGCTCTAGACCAGTGCCAGCAATGCAGAATAAAAACTCCATCATCCTGCATATGAATAGGAAAACATATGAGAATGCCTGTTTATATAATCTATAAAATTAGGGGAGATCTATGTGTAAATGGACTACATGAAAATCATGTAACATTCATTGTAGAAATGTCATTGTAAATGTATTATGATAGCATTTAGTGACAGACACTGGCTGACATCTTAAGCAGTTGAGTGCAGCATCTGTACGGAGAACAACACTGCAGCTCCCATCATCTCCCCAGGACTCACTGTTGCACTACAACAGCACCCCCCTTCTGCTGTTAGTAGAGAACTGAGGCAGTCCAGAGAAGCCAGACACAGACCCCACAGTCAGACATAGACCAAAAACATCTTCCATTGCAATCTGCTGTGGATGATGTCATTGGTTTGCATGTAGCTACAGGAACATAACCAGATGCTTCTCCAATCTTCTTTGCTCTCCACCAGCAACAGATTGGCAATGGAGGGGCTATTGCAATGCAGCAAAGAGTACCTGGGGAGTTTTGGGCATTGCAGAAGAAGGACGAGAATACCAATCTTTGTAATTACTCTCTCCACGCAAGAAAAAAACGACAAGCATAAGGTAGACTTGTGTTTGTCGCTAACAGAATACCAACCACAATCTAAAATCTACAGGACTTTTTGAAAATTGCTCAGCTCTCATTATCACTGTGCATTGTTCATGATTGTATCCTACACAATCTGTCTTGGGCCATTTCTGCACTAGACTGTTATAGTGCTATTATTCCACTTTGAACTTCCTATGGAATCCTGGGATTTGCAGTTTAGGGCCTCAAAGGACCCTCCCTAAACTGCAAACTCCAGGATTCCATAGGATGTTGAAAGTGGAATCATAGCATTATAACACTATAGCACTATCACAGTCTAGTGTAGAAATGGCCTTGCTCTCTACTAGAGGATATAACATGCAACCTGAGGATATCATAGTGCAAGGCTCACGGTGCATTATAAAGTTTCCTGATGCTTCCATTACCTTTCTTTTGATGAGATAGACTAATGTAGACACACACACACTCCTTTGAAACTCATTGTGTGAAAAAGGGAGGGGGACCTATTATGCAACATTGTTCTTTTCAAGTGAGGAAAAATACCTTCAGTTTTCCTTCTGTGATATTTGTGAAAACATGACCAGAATACTCCTCAATCAATAATTTCCAAATAAATAACACATTAAAACATGACTGTATTTAAGTTTCAGGAGAATGAGCTAAAGCACCTATCATGAGGTGTTAGCCTGATGTAGTAGTTTGAGAATTGAATTACGTTCTTGGAAATCAGAGTTCAAATCCCTGTCAACCATAGAAACTCACTAGATTGCTTAGGCAAGTCACATTCTCTCAGCTTTAAGGGACGGCAACAGCAAACCTGATCTGAAAATTCTTGCCAAGAGAAACCTTCAAAAAAGTCACTACATGACAGAGTTGACTTGAAGGTACTTAAAAACAAAAAACTTACCATGATTTTGAGCGCAAAGCTAAAAGTAGCACTTATATGAATTCACAGATAGGCATAACAGCTGTCTAAAGTAAATATACTAAAGACATTTGAGACAATTTGCTGTTAAAATAAAACTTGAGTTTAACAGGAAGTACTAAAGTACTGCCATGCATGCGGTATAATGTTACAACTTTTGCGAACCCTTCACCAGTCTATATAAATCAAGAAGAACATCCGTCAACAAATTTTCCCCAGAATGTCTCTTCCTCTTCCTTCTACCACAGTTTGGTATTTAAGATAGGAGTTTAAAAGAAAAGCCACTTGCCAGTTTTGCAATGTCATTCACATCATCCGTCACAGGATTCCCACAGGGAATTTGGGCCTTGACAAGAGGATTAAGCAGGAGCAGTTGAAGATAAAAGCAAGTGATAATCCAAGTCTGTAAAAGAGAGAGAATATTTGCTTGGTAACCTTAACAAGGACTAAATGCATATTCTTCTTCACAGTGAAACCTCTCTGGCTATTAGAATTAAGCCAAGCATTATATTATTTTTTTAAAAAGCAGCCACAAAGTGCTTGTGGAATTAATTTGGATGTTGACATATTCTCCTTGACGATGTTTTCAAAACCAAATGTGTACTTGCAAGGCAAATATATCATGTTTGTTAACATACATGTGCCACAATCCTCTTACTGTTTACCTTAGAGCCAGCCCCAACACTATTATAACCATGAAGAATTTCAAGATTTCTGAGTCCCTGCAGAAGGAGAGTGGTCTAGGTCAGCTTTCCACAAAATTAAACCCTCTTTGAACACGCTCAAACAGTGTGAACCATGGCTCAAGACAGAGATTGGAAAAATTACGTTTTGCACTACCGTTTCCAGAATTGTCCAGACAACATGACCAGTGGGAGATGTAGTCCAAAATATTGTTTTCAAGCTCTGGTTGTGGTTGATGAGCACCAGAAAGTATGGGGAAGATGGGTCTAAATGCTTGTTACTCTGAAACAAAAGTCCTTATTTCTCATACATCTCAACTGAGTGTGAATAATTAGAAAATAGAGCTTTCAATAAAAACATTGACTTGGCAGATAAAAGGCAAATATTATGTTAGGGATTATTAATTAGGGGTGGGGGAAATCCCAGTGTTGTAATGGCTTTATGCGTGTGTGTTTGCATTTGAAATACTACGTACTGTTCTGGCTACCTCCTTTTTTGTAGCCTACCTAATAAATTAAATATATAAATGAAAAGTTTAAAAAGTATATTAACAATTTGAAATAAATATTTCATTCATCTATTTATTTTATTCTAAAATGAAACACCTCATAACCTTTCTTCCAAGCTATTTGGAGGGAAAAAATATGGAGAGGAAACAAAACCTGTATTTCTCTCCATTTTTTGTGTTTTCTTCTCATGTCTTCACATCTCTAGTGACAAGATGCCAAGCTACACTGAAAACAGATAGAGACATAGAGGCTATCTTAATTCCAACTCCAAGGTAATTTTTTTCTATGTAAAAAATGTGTTACTTCTGAAGAGGAACACAAATAATAATATAACACCCAAGGCTCTGTCTGCTTCCTGCTTCTCAACAATACTTTGCCAAATGAAAGATTCCTGTGCTTATTTTCAATATACTAAATTATTTTCATTGGAAGCATTTATAAACCTGTTTTGATGATAGATGTATGGCTGTCAAATCCACTTTTTGATCAAGAATATCATTTCTCAGCTACAGAAGACTTGTTTGTACAGGATACAGAGCTTTCCATTGGAGCTGCTCCAAATCATTGGAATGTGCTGCTACAACAACCAAAGCCCATTGTTCCAAACAGAATCTTCTTTTCTCACTCATCTGTTTATAAGCATTTGTTTTCTTCTTTTTTATAAATGTTTTTCTCATTGAATATAACAAACCCTAGCCACTTCTCTTGATTATATACTCAGAAAAGTGTGAAATACTACAGAAATATTACAACTGATATAGATCAAAGCAGAACATGTGGAATTTGAGGGCCCAGAGAATCTTTGCTTTCATTGTGGTCAGGACTAAGTACTGTTTTTTCAGAAATTCAAGCTGATATCTAGTGGTTTGTTGAATCGGGGAGCTAATGGTGTCCTCTTCAAAACAGATGAGGGGAGCGGGACAACATAAATCCACAGCTGACCACAGTATGTTCAATTAATGAGAAATCAAGCTTCTCCAATATAGCTCCTGGCCTATCTCTCAACCACACGTCATCTACCTACTGTTATCACCATATTAGATGTAACTAAGATAATGTGGTATAGCAGATAGTGTGCAGTGGAATCTTGAGATCCAGGTTGAAGTCCTCACTTAACCATGAAACACACTAAGTATGGCTGAGTCAGTCAATTTCGCTCTCTGCCTGTCACATAGTATTGTTTTAAGGAAAAAGTGGAAAACAGGAGTTCCATGGGCACTTCCCTAAATTCATAAGGAATGCTGGAACATAAATGTACTAATAAAGAAAGAAAGAACTAATCTATGACCTGTTTTAAAGGGTGTAGCAAGACATAATGGGATAAAATATACAATTAATATGATTTAGCAATATACATGTATATTACTATATGCAACGAGAACAGAAAGAAGATTAGACTAGAAAAAAGAAAAGAGTAGAATAAAAAGAAGATTGATTGTTAGAATTAGAAAAACATATAGGAAGCTTCTTACAATGAGTATCAACCTTGGTCCACCTATGCCTTAACAGTCAGCTCTGTCAGATGTGATTCCTTCTTAGTTGTACATGGAGACCCTTAGTATATACCTGCTAGTCTTCCCATTCAATTACTATCCAGTCCAGATCCAACTTAACTAATCTGAGTAGATTTGAAGGCTTTTTGCACGTTACCCGTTTGCACGACTGGGGAGGGCGTCTAACGCGAAAAGCCTCATCTGGAACGCTGCCGCTTCCCCGCTCCTTTGTCCTGCAGGTCACTTCCTGGTAGCACGACCGTCGCACTAGCGCCCTGCCCCTTCCTTCCGCAGCGCAGTCTGGGAGCTGTAGGCTGCGCTGGGGGAGGAAGCACGACCGGCCCACTCGTCCGATGCACTACACGCAGGTAAGTGCACGAGGGCCCCGGGAGCATTGCGTGACCGCGCAGTATTTTCAGCTTAGTGCCAAAAATAAGAAAATGCACGCACATCCCACTTTAGGCTCGTGAGCGTCGTGTGAATGGGAGTGTTCGTAAGGACCAATGCTCCCATTTACGTGATGCTCAATGGGGCCCCTGCGCTAAAGAAACTGCGTGTGAAAAGGCTCTTGGTATATTCAGGCTAGTATGGTAATTTCACCCATCCTGATAGCACAGGAATAATTCATACAGAATGAAAGTACAAATGTACAAAACCTCAATCTTAAAACATTTATTCAAACATAGGTATTATTTACTACAGTTTACATCCATTTGTTTCCTACAATCTACATCCAATAAAATTACAAGTACAATTAAGGTGCAGATTAATATTAGAATATTATGCACAGTATCTGGGGGATAAGCCCCCGTGAGATAATGGCAGTTACTTATGAATAAATATGTATCGTTTGGGCATTAGCCAAGTCAAAGAAGTACATAATTACTAATTGTACATCATGACAGCTATTTAGCTACTGACAACAAAAACTACAGAGTTTTTCACAATCTAATTATTGATTTTGTCCTAAAATTTGCAAATTATCAATGAAAAACAGTTTTCCATTACTAATTTCCTGTCAGAAAATATCTGACAAAGTGCTAGACTGGAGACTTAATCTGAATTTATGCACAATTATGCAGCGTGTATACCACATGGTGTTAAGCACGTTTTATAATATGCATATGTAATATGCCAAAATGCTGGAACTGAGACAGGGAGTGAAGAAAAGCAACCTTTTTCACGAGCGTAGGGTGTTTTTTGTTTTTGTTTTGGTTTTTTTGTTTTGGTTTTTTTTGTCTGTTTTTGGTCTCTGGTTCTTTTGTGTTTGGTTCTCAAGCTACAGGTGCTATCTAGGGATTTTTTGAAACTGCTTTTCTGCTGTGATTCTTTTGAAGAGATAGTCAATTTAAGTCTACTGGCTTAGCACATAGGATAGAAGCAACAATACTACAATCAAGGGCACTATCAGAGGCATGTGCCACTGTCAGGAGAGAGACATGACTCAGCTGCTGAAGCTTAGAGTAGGGTGCATATGTACTACACAGTTTATTAGTTTATTACCCATTTAATGGTCACAGCTCCATCCTACTAAATCTTGGGAGTTTAAGTTTGGTGAAGTTATTCAGAATTCTCAGTAGACTGGCACTAGAACTCTGTAGCACATAATTCAGAGTACTTTACCAAACTACAAATCCCAGGATTCCATGAAGTGTAGCTATGACAATTAGTGAGCATGAAATTAGATAATCATGTCACACTGACAAGATTAGTGATCCATCTTGAGCTGTGTGTCTTAGATTTCAAAGTCATTTTCAGATTTAGGAAGGAATACAATTGGGTAATATCATCCCCAACAAACAGCATGCAGTATGAGCAGCCACTGCTGGTATAAATACCAAGGAGAGAGAAGAAATATTACACTTCCAGTCTTCATACAACTGGACATTCATTTAGAAATCCTAGGTCACACAGGTATATCAGCATGATGAAAAATGAGGGCTTTCACAACTTCCTTAGCACATCAAATTAGGGTTGTTAGTCAGTTGACATAAAAACTGGTACAGAATTCAGGTGATACAAGCTTGATGTGAAGACACCATCACAGCCTCCAACTATGAAGTATAACCTTCACAGACTGGGACAGGCAGCAGCCAGAATTCTGGAGCCACTGGACAAAGTTGCACTACTGATGGGTCTGAAAAGCACAAGCAAGAAGGCAGAAGCAAGCCAGCAGTCAGAACCACAAAAGCAAACCAGGAGGCAGAATCCAGCAACAAGTCGCAAACTGAACCTGAAGAAAATGGAAGGATATACAAATAGACCCAAGAAAACTTGAGGTCTAGTCAGGTGTGCCAAAAAGACAAGGATGAGATATTCCCATTCAGAAGTTAAATCCTACAAATTCAGTGAGATTTACTCCTAGGTAAGTGTATCAGTGTATACAACACTCTTCTGCACATGGACTAACTGAAAAAAAGACAATGCACTTATCTCCGCTTTCAAAGATCCACTTCCAAATGTTTTGCCTAACAAGGTAAAATTAGAAGTGAAGAAAAGCAATTACCGTAGCTATAACAAGGGCAAACAGCTTTCACCACACAAAGAACAAAATCAAGTTTTTCTTCATAAAACATCATTCCCCATATTACTGGCAGATTTTTCAGATCTTCCAATCAACATATTGCAGCTGTCACATTTAGCATTGCCAAGGGATTACAAAAGATCAACATTATGATGCACATCTGGCTTAATTTCTGAATTGGAAGGATGCATTGCTGTTTTCTTTGCACTCTCATCATTCAATCCTTACAGGTAAAGCCAGAGTCCAAAGAAAGCTTTTTTGGATGTCAGATCTCAGTACAGATATACTTGGTTGGGGGATTCTGGAAGTTGTAGCCTAAAATAACAACAACGACAACAACAACAACAACAATGTTTCTACACATTGCATAGAGCCCATATTTGGGCTAAACCATGCAGCATACGCTATACAATTAAAGGCAGGGCTTTCAGTCCCAGTGGCAACTTGTCTAGTTGCAAGAGAAATGAGTAGCACACATATTGTAAATACAGTTCTGTTGAAGAAAAGCAATGAAATGTGGGAATTAAAGCTGTGGTGTAGCCTTAAATTCACACTCCACTAAGAGTTGTAAAAAAGCCCTTTCAGTACAGAATAATATGGTGTTTTATAACACTGTACTGTATTTTTTGATTCAAACCACTCAAAGCACATCTGCGATTCTGCCAATGCGACCAATTCCGGAACACAACTAACAGTATTATGACACCTTTCCATCACACTTGTTACAATATTCACTCTACAGCTCAGCATGACATTTTATTCATGTTCAAGATTTAAAAGAAGAACTCTGGGAGCAAGAGAAATGTATATTTTTAGGCAGGATTTCACAGAACAGTGGCTCCCTCGAGTTGTGTGAGGGTTTGCGGCACAAAAGTAAAAAAACTGCAAGTAATTCCCTCCCCCCCCCAGTGAGCACCCTCCCTTTTCCTGCCATCTTTCTGCAGCCCCTCAGGCAGATACGCAGGAGAGTGGAGAGGAAAAACCTTCCTCCCTCCAGTCAGCTGCCCTACCTTCTGTTTACGTGCCTGTGTGGATGACATGCAGGAGGGTGGAGGAGAGGGAAGGTCTTTCCTCCTGCACTTGCCTGCCGGCCGCCGCCACACAGCTTTCCTTCTTTCTGAGTGCCAGAATGGACAACAGGTACAAGAATGGGCAAAGGGCCAGGGAATGGAAGGGGGAAAATGAGGGGTCAAGCAAGCACCTCATGAATAATAAATTTGTGGAGGTCAAACCTGCAAATGTGGGGGGAGGACAGTACTTCTACATTTAAATGAATCCTACTGAATTCTTGTCACTGTATCTGTGAATGGACCAGATGATATGTTGCATTTCCTAACCTGCAAATTTGCTTTAGAGGCATATCAGAAAGTGTAGAAGAATCTGACTCCTTGAACCGGTCCTTTTGTATGAGACAAAAATACCAAAGATAACAAAAGAAAAAACTCTACGGTGCAACTCTATGAAGTCTATGCAACTCTATTACAATCATCTTGGATATCCCAGAAAAAAGTCTACCAGGTGGGGGAGAAAGGAGTACACTTGCACACAATATTTTTGACAGCTGAGATAACAAAAAAGAAAGCACACGATGTCTTCCATGAATCTATCTTGCTCTGTTTGAAGCTTCTTTACTTTCACTATTCCAAATGTTTCCACTAATGCACGTTCAACACACGGTTTCAGCACATACACATATGTGAAATCAAGAATGTCTTGTTTTTACTCTGCACTATCTCATTTAACTCAGTGACTGGAATGGAACACAAATGCTCAAGTAGCAGCTGCCTCGCTTGATTTATTATCACCGTAGTTTTGGCCCCATACACTGACACTGCTGAAATAAGACAGGTGTTACATTTGTCAGTGGCAGTAGAAGTTCATCAGGACTATGGCCTCTTTTTTTTTGGTACCACTAAATTGAGTATCCCAAAGACAAATCATGGCCATGGAGCTTATGAAAGTCAGAGCCTGGTCTTGGAGCATCTGGTCCAGTAGAAATTAAAAATGCTTTCCCATAACGGGCAGAACATTAGTCACAAGAATGTCATTTTCCCCCAGCTGTGTATGCAGAACAAGGTCAAAGAACAGCATGCTTTATTACTATAGCATATGTAAGCACCTCAGAATTTGTCTCAAGGCCTTTTGAAGAGATGAACAAGTGACAGCCGATTATCAGAGGCTGTGTAAGTGCAATCCTTATTGCAGCCATTCATTCTCCTATCACACACGCAGCTCTCTCATATACTTTTGATTAGGTTGATGGGTAGCCAGTGGACTAATGCATGACTGGTGAGCAATAAGGCTGTGGCAAATATTTATACTATACTAACAGTGTATGCTATACTAAAAGTGTATGGGATCTTGTTATATTTATATCCTGCACATTTCTTCCAATAAGGCACAGCTGCTATAAGACAGTTTTTCCACCTCCATTGTAGGAGGTTAGGCTAAGAGGTAGTGACTGGTCCAAAGATCACTCAGTGACTTTAACATATGAATAGGATTTTAACAAGCAGTCTTCATGAGGGATGGTTTCTTCTTGGAAGCAACAGTGGTGCAGTACAAGGATCAAAGCTGAAAGCACTCTAGGAAGGAAATACAGTGGCAACAAAGTTATGCCAACATCGCCCACCTCACCCAGAAAGGTTTTGCATCCCCTGAAAATGATGCCAAAAATGGTGAATTGAAAGGGGAATGGCAAACTGGAGGGGTGGCCATTTTGGTCCATCCTTAAAGTACCTCCATTCTCCTAATCCAACATCTATTTCTCCTAATTACTAACATACACCTACTAAATACTTACTAAAACTATAGGGGGAAGGTGTGGTTGATAAGGTTGGGCTGTAGCTCATGTCAAACTTAACCAGCATGTCAAGAGTCAAGGTATAACGAGAGCTGCTATCCAACAACATCTGATAGCCTACAGGTTCCTTAGCCTTGCGTTAAACCATCCTGACACAAATTGTGTGGAGCATGGCAACATTATCAGCAGTGGGCAACCAGTGGTCCTCTGTGTGTGGTTGGATTTCAGCCTCTATTATGCCCAACCAGCACAGTCAGTAGTGAGGCATGATGTGTGCTTCAAGCCGTTAAGTTATGGAGGGCAACACAATCTATATCGTTGTAATAAAATCACAGAATCAGAGTTGTAAGAGGCCTTGTGGGCCATCGAGTTTAAACTCCTGCTCATTGCAAGATCTCCAGATAAAGCAGCCCAAGCAAATAGCTGTCCAGCTTCTTTGTAAAAATGTCCAGAGAAGGAGACCCCACCACCTCTCTAGTCAGTTGGTTCCTTTGCTGAACTGTCTTACTATCAAGAAGTTCCTTCTAATGTTCAATGGAAATCTAGCCCCCTGTAACTTAAAACCATTAGGATTGATAGTCAATAGATGATGTTCATGTTTACTTTACTTACTAATCTGGTCTCTTGTCCCCCACCCTTGACAACATTTAGTTGTATTTATTTGAGAGGCTCATTAGGCTAATCTTCTCTTCCCAGCCACTGACTGAATGAAACAGTTCTCACTTCCTGTATCCATGCTTTTACTAATGTTTCCTTATGTCTGTGCAAGAGACTGAGAAAGATTGTGGCCATCCTCTTTTTGTCTCAGGATACATGCCCCACACAAGGTTAATAAAGGAATAAAAAAAGAATCAAATAAGATCTTCCCAAGCAAAAATTTGTATTTCCACCCCTGCATATTATATAGTATAATCAATTGTCATAATTTTGTTTTAATTAACTATAATAAAAAGCGGTGACAAAAGAAGCATCCTGAAGCAACAAGTAACCTTATCAGAAGAGGTTGGGTTCAATTGAACATGGTGAGACTAAGGGAACATTAAAAGAAAGTACTATTTTTTTAAAAAAAAATTGTCTGGAAGAATATTAAATTCTTTCTTCTTGAAAAAAAATACTTTGTTTTTCCTTCTCTCCTAAGTTCAAAATAGGGATTGGGTTGAAAATCTATTAATCTATTTATTTAGATTTATTTAGATGTAAGTTCAGAAATAAAACAGTTTGTGCTTCACAAATGAAAATGAAAAGGACAAAACCTGAAATGTAGACATCATGATCACATCACAATAACTACAACTTCTAGTCCAGTCTTTTTACTTTTTTGTGCTTCTCCTCTTTCTTGCTTTTTAAAAACTCACTCTAGCCTGGTGGAAGAATCCTGAAGAACACAAACAAACAAACCAAAGATTGCACTCTATTTTCTATTTGGTCCTAGTATAGTTCTTGCCCAACTATGAGTAAGAGGTCACTGTCTTCCAAGGCACACAGCCAATCAGATCAAAACAGAACAGAGGGAGCACTTATTTGATGCTTCCCAAGGGAGGAGGGACTTCAGAGAGGAGTTTGTGGGAACTGTAACAAATCACTCTACGACACAACACTATGCACTTCCTTTTGTTAATGTATATAAGGAATACTGAGAGATGCCTTTCAGCCAATCAAGGCATTGAACTGTCAAGTTCAGTGCTGTCCATACTAACATGTCAGGGCTCTCCAAAGTTTAAGACAGGAGGAGACTTTTCACATTCCATCTGAAGATGCCAGAGACTGAACTTGGACCAAGACCATGACCCCATACCACTGAGGATTTTTTTTAAAAAATATATATTTAAATTGTTACTCCAAGTTGTCTTTTGAACAGAAATGCTAGAGGTGTCAGAAACAGAGGCCTAAAGGAGAGATCATTCTGTGAACCTAGAGCTTGGAAATGCGACTTTTGGGGGGAAATTAAATGTTCCAGAACCCCTCAGCCAGTATGGTTTCTGGTCAATAGCCACACAGGTTAGAGGATTCCAGAAGATTAATCAGAAAAGTAACTTTTCCAAGTTCTGTGTGAAACTGAAGGTAAATGGTTCAAATCCATTCAAAATCCAAATGGTTCAAATCCAAATTCATTCAGTATCTCAAGGAGCAATACTAAAAATATGCATCTTCATTGCATATGCACGTATGTCACATTTGTCATTATGGTGGTTAGCAAAAGAAAGAGAGCGGGCACAAGATACATTAGCACTTGAAAGTCCTGACCTCTCAACAGACCTTTTACATCTATTTAAATACTGACGGGAAGGGTAGACAGATAGCAAATTTTGTACAAATGTGATTCAGTTAATAATTCATAAGTCAATATAAACTCAGCTCCTTTCCCTCTATCTCTTTTACCATCCTGCAACAAATTTTAATTCCCATTTCCCATTGCATGCCTTTTGAAGGTAATGGCACAAATTCCCCTCACTAACAGAAATATCAAAAGAGAGGGGATATGCTTCAGGGTTCATAAATGTGAGTTTCCTTCACCACTTATTGCTAACAGAAGCCTTAGCAGACGGTAAACTGAACAGGCTGTTTAACTGCCTTAGGATGCCCACATGAAAAGGAAGACAAGGCTCCTACACCTTTAATACCTATCACTCAAGTTTCACCTGCTGACATTTTCTCTTCCAAACAATTTTTACAAGTACAAGAGCCTCTGTCCTCTTTTTTTCATGCAGCCAGCCTAGGACACTTCTGGAGTGCAAGCAAGCATCATGTTCCTCAGGCATTCTGCACAGGACAAGGGTAAAGAACTTATTTCAGTCAAAGGGATAACTTCTTGCATTGCAGCAGTGTCATGGCTAAAGGCAAAAAAGCGGAATCAAAAACACCCAAATATTTTAATCTAAAATTCTTACTGCTAGTACAAAAGCCTTAAGAAAGGCATTTTGACTCTTCAGAAAGGGGAAAAACCAAATGATGGTGGTATAGGGAAGCAGGTGTGGACTTCTGGAGAACCTCAGAAGGTCAGGATATGTTTTTGTTTGTGCAAGGGCAGAACCCTCCTCCATTCCCTTCACACACTCCTTTTGCTTAGACACTGTTGACATCTACTCACAAGCGATTCATTTCCTTAAGAAACAGACGAATGACAGTAAATACGAAAATAGTTTCAACCAATACAAATAATAATTTAAGAATGTACATGTTTGGACTGCTTCTACAGCTGTAAGCAATTAAATCATACCCATTTGGCCACGTTCTTTCACCACAGACTCAGTCCAACACAGAGAGCTAAGGTTAAATCCGTAAGGTGTTTCCCTGTTCAGTAAAGGAATGCTTATCTTTAGTGACACACTGATGGAAACGATGTAATCCAGAGAGACCAAAAACTAACTTGCCTGGAAGTGGATAAATAAGTAATTGAGACTAATCTTATTAGGGATTAGTAATCTTTCAATCTTACTAAGCCTCAACAGAAGTGTGAGATGAGTAATAACCCCTTTATCTCAGTTAGGTAGAGCTGGTAATGAATTACCTAAATCCTTATGGAGTGTTAGGTATTATGAACAGTGGAACAGCTAGTGCTGGACCTCATGGCCAAAGTCGGGGTCCCTCAGATGACTACAAAGCAGCAGATGATGAAAAAAGCAGCACTTGAAGAGCGCTGTTGCTTGCTACTTTCTTTCTTTCTTTCATCTGATTTTTCAAAATATGTTTTAGATTCCAAGGAGTATGCTTACAGATGCTCAGTTTACTATTTCCATTTTAAAATACACATTATCCTTTCCTACAACAAAACAGAACTTATTGCTATGTATAAGAATAAGACAGAGGGTTCCTAGGGAGGCTGCAGAGACGTTAACTTTACTGTACCTTTGTATTTCAGTTCTTGTAAATATATTGCTACTAGCATATTTACCTGGTGTTGCCTAGGATTTTATCTTCTCATAGGTAATACTTGTTAGAAATATCTTAGGAATTACCTTACCTTACCTTAGGAATTAGATGCAGTTGAAATACATAGATTTGAGAGCCTGTGTCTCTAATTCTCCAATGGGTCTTTTCCAGTTTGTGTAACTTTCCCCCATATTCCCCAATCCAATCTGTATTCAGAATTATTAACATACAGAGTTTGGTTTCCGGAGGGAACACTCCTGCCCTCCTCCTTGCTGGTAGGCCTTGTCTCCATAGCAAGGGAGCCCTGGTGGCGCAGTGGTTAAATGCCAGTACTGCAAGCCACAAGGTTGTGAGTTCGATCCTGCCTGGCTCCAAGGTTGACTCAGCCTTCCATCCTTCTGCAGGTCGGTAAAATGAGTACCTAGCTTGTTGGGGGCATGTATAGAAATATGTATAGAAATACATGCTATTTGTAAGTTGTTCACCGCCTCGATCCATATGGAGAGGTGGGATACAAATAAATAATAATTAAAAAAACCTAAATAATAATAATAAAAAAACCAGCCTGAGCTCTCTGGCTGAGAATTCTAAAGGCCCCTCTCTGAACTGCCAACCCCAGGATTCCATAGAATCTTCACAGACAGCCATCATGAGGTCCTCTCACCTCACACAGCCAATCACATGAGGCCTTTGCCTACCTGACACAGACAAACTTGCAAACAAACGTTGACTTCTATATAGTAGATTATTTTATCTGGTTTGTTGACTGATCATGCTAAATGTTTGCTTGTCCATTGTACTCTCAAATGAATTTGTTCAGCAGCAACAGGGGAACAGAAGCACTCCCAATTTTATTCTTGTAGCCATAAATGATGGTGCTATGATTTCATGTCAGAGAAGGGCAATTGTAAGTCAGATATTTTTTATCTCCTACTTCCATCAGCCTTTACTAGTGAGGAGGACTTATGAGTGCTGTAATTCAAAAACATCTGCAGGGTCACAGTTGCACATTTCTGTTTTAAGTGATTAAAATGTGACACTGCACGTGTGCAGAGTATTTTTTTGAAAAGAAACTCATTATATTTTGAAAGAGTTTTCTCTTCTTTTTTCTCTAATGTATCTGGTATGAGGAAATAGAACTACAGCACAAAATGATGAGGTTGAAGAGACAAATATTTGCTGTATGCTTTATAACATAACTTTTAAAACGTACCCAGATAATTTATATATATGTGTGTGTGTGTGTGTGTGTATACATATGTATCTATAGACAGATAGATAGATATCAGATTTCTAACTTGATGCTAAAAATTAAAAATCCAGAATATACTTCTTGTTATGGCAAAAAGAAGTAGCCACATAACTGTGTTACCTTAGGTATACTGTACTGTCTCATATTTTCAAACAGCAGTTACTCAAATTGTTTAGCTGCAGAGGTCTTCCAGCTTCTCTGGCTAAAAGGGGGATGTTATGCATATTACTACACTAGACACTTGCATATCATAAATGCTTATATTTGCACAGTGTAGTTTGTGCATATCTATTGTGAGAAAATGGAATAACGAGGTATTTTCTTTTTTCTTCCTTCCTTTCTTTCCTTCTGGAAAGAATACTGTGTATTTGATATAGCATGCTAAGCTCAAAACAGCAAGAGGAAATGGATGGGAGAGGATAAATACTTTAACATGAAAAGCCACTTATAATATTAGTTCATTAGAGACATATGTCAGACTGTTTTATAAAATATCTTCTAACATTTCTTCCTCTTAGGGGAAGAGACATTTAACACATTAAAGATGGCTGCCCTTACTGTTATTATTTAATGAACTCTATATTTAAAACATGATTTTGTTAGGGTATGCACTATTAAAAATTTATCCAAGCAACTGATTTACAGTACATTTTCTCAACTGTAATGGTTTTATAATATTTCTCTTTCCCACTTCACATCTTTATTCCCCTCACTCTAAGGCCCTTTCCATATGATGTCGCTGTCTCGTTTTTGCCACAGGATGGCAGTGGTCAGCAGGTCATGCTTCCGCATGACATCATCACCGTCCCATTGCCATCCTGTCATGGAGCATCAGGCTTGTGAAGTTTTTGCAAAACAGAAAAAATCCACTTCACATCTGTGATCGTGTGGTGCTCCCGTCACTTCTGGCCATGTGGAAGCTGCCGAAGCGCATTGGTGACGCTTCCTTACATAGTGCAGTAATGGAAAAAGCCTGGCTGTGCTGCGGAAGGAAGATGTGGCACCATTGCATTCTCTTCCACATGGAGCAAGCGGGTGCAAAGGGGAGTGTTGCTGACACACTCCCTTCTGGACCCAGGACTGCAGCGAGATGACATGGAAGAGTGTCGTTGTGAGGAAATGGCCTGAGCCAAAGACTTTGTACAGTAAAGCCCTTACAAAAATGACTTTGAAATAAAATAAAGGCACAGTTCTGTGCTCTCCCACCAGTAGTCTGAGTGGCTTAAACTCTTAAAGAAGTCCCACTGCCAATCAGGGATGAATAGGATCTGTCAGGGTTTTTTTCCCCTATTACAAGTTAAACCTAAATGCAAATCCCAATTAGAGTAGACCTACTGAATCAAGTGCTAAGTGGTAAGCTAACACTTGTATAAATCCTGCTAATTCATTCACTCCACTGTATTTGGAACAAGAAATTGGATGGATTCACCTGTCTAGTGAAGATAGGATTATATCTGACTTATGCCAAATTATACAGCATGGTTGGCCTCAAACATTTGTTGCCTGGTACAAGATGGTGAACCTCCTCCAGCATTCCATATTTACAAACTGAACAGACTAGTAAGTAGAACAACACCAGCTACAACAGCAAGCTCCATCTCTCCTGAGGGTAGTAAGTAACTGGTGGCCATGCCATGGTCATACCATGTGACAAATATAGCTCTGGTCTAGAATACCACACCTCTGCTTTCCAGAAAGTGGGACCTCCTGTGTGAAGCACCTTCCCACTTTGCCTAATGGTAGAGCTGATCCTGGACACATAACCACAGAGGTATATAAACTCCTACTACATAGTCCAATGTTTAATGGGGAGGACATGTAGCATTTTTCTTACCTCATACTATAAAGAAGCGTTGTTAACAGACACTATGGTGAAAGGGCACTTGGCAAACAAATGAAGTGCTTTGTACTAATGGGCAAGACTGAAAATCCAAAAGAAGTGGCACCTTGTCTCCTCAGAACTCTCATCAATACTCTTGCCTCAGGACTCCACTTGAAAAACACCAACGGAAACATTCCATTGAATTAATCCAAGGCCAATTAATCCAAGGCCACGATGTCACTGTCCTGTGATGGAGACACATCGCTGCTGGTCTGCATGTCATGCTTTTGCCCACTGTTGTCATGGTCTCCCTGATAATGCATTCCCACACATCACAACTGTGGGATATTCCATTACCACAAAAAATCTGGTAATGGCCCCTGACTGTGCAATACTCCCATAGCCAGCAGCCATGTGGAAACAGAGGAAACATGATTTTCTTCCCCACTGCAGCATGGGAAGTGGCCAACTGCACTTCCACAGGCAGCTACCTTTCCACAGGGAGCTACCTGGATGTGGAGAGGAGTGTTCGGGTCTCATTCCCATCCCGGCAGAGGTACTGCCAGATTCATGACAGGACGGCGACAGAAAATGATAAAAGTATGGACAGGGCCTAAATGAGAATGCAAGAACAATGAAGTCCACATAGTTAACTATTCACAGAATATATTATATTCACAGATAGGAAAATTAATGAAAAAGTGTCATGACATTTCGTTTACACTAAAAAGCTAAAACACTAATTATGTTTACACAGAAAGAGAGGTATTTATTTCAACTTGAATGGCAACCTGGCCTTTAAATTTATGTTACACTGACACACTATAAAAACTTTACTGATATGAAGGTGAAAAATCCACCCCACTCCCTGTTTTCAGCTTGGGAGAAAAGGAAACAGGTCCAAGAATTTTGGAAGACCCCATTTCTTACCCATCCACTGAAAGGAAATGAGTGAGGTTAGAAACAGAGAGAGAGAGAGAGAGAAGATGGATGGATGCAGGAAACAAGAGTCTTTATTTAAAAGCCATATCTATTCCATCTCCTTCAACAATACTACATATTAAAAAACAGAACTGTACATACATTGACTGACACATTATTTTTAAGAAATAACAGCCACCAAGGAAAAAAAATCTGCTGTCCTCAGCCAGAAATATTTCAGAGAGACAGTTCAACAGTGTTACTGGCACTTCTAAATATCTACTGCTTCCTGGTGTGTGTGTGTGTGTGTGTGTGTGTGTGTGTAGAATCACTCTGCTTTCATTCAGCTCCAGTTCCCTGCCCCCTTCTTCTTCCCAAAGATCTCCATAATGTCTTGCCCTTTTTCAGTCTAAATTGTCTGAAAGACTGAGAGAAAGAAAAAAAATCCTGAGGAAAAAAACTGGAAAAAAGAACACTTGCCATTTACAATACATTCAAAACACTCAGTGCATTCTTCTTGGTTAACCAAACAACTTGGAAAACCAAACAACTTAGAAGAAGACTGCCACTCTCAAGAATGCTAGCATTAAAGTATTAATCCAGACTAGATGAGGACCTGGTGGTTGAACACAATGGCTATTCATTATGGGCTGTGGTAAAAGATGCACTCATCAGAAGCTTTTTTTTTTTTTCTGGGTAAAAGATTTTCCAGTGTTTCATACCAGCTGACATATTATTCAATCCAAGGCCATGTCCGCACTACACCGTTACAGTGCTATTATTCCACTTTCAACATCCTATGGAACCCTGGGGCTGCAGTGTAGGGAGGGGCATTCTTGGCCTCAGTAAACAGCAAACCCCAGAATTCCACAGGATGTTGGAAGTAGAATAATAGCACTATAACAGTGTAGTGTGGAAATGGCCCAAGAGTGAATGCCAATGGCCCTTCTACCTCTTGGATGATGGTTGTTAAAACAGATGTAGCAGCAGCAACATCTGGAACAAGAAACATAAGCCAATTAATTTTTCATTTTAATGCTTTTATTTTCAAAAGTCCCAAACAATCATAATCATCTAAACATTTATTAAAATAGAAATCCCTGTAACCATCTATCAAAATTAATAATTAAGTACACATTCTCATGCATGTGCTGCCTCTTAACTGGTGAGATCATATTTCTGGATGTCATGGGACACTCTTGGAACAATCAATACTGTACTGAAATCTTCCTTAAGCCCCACAAAACCCAACAATCTATCTATAATCAAAGCAATTCTATTCCATGGGGAGAAAAAATTAATATATTTCTTTTTGAAATTTCAAAGATGGGCATATCTATCTGCAAACATAAATACCACCATTACCACATTATTATCTATTTATGACCAAAAATACATGTTGTAATATTGAAAATTAATTTATTTTCAACATTTTAATATAAATAATTATATTATTTTTACGCACACCATACATAGTGTTCATTTATTATCCTCACCTCTTTGGAAGTCTTCATCTCTCATGTTTTCAATACTCAGGTCATTATTACCCCCATGTACTGTTTTCTTCATTCTTCTCCTTTACTTTCTCTTAAGAGTTCTTATGCTTGCCATAGACACTAGCTGTCCTCTGAGACCATCACTGTGCATTCTGCATGTCATCTCCCCCCCAAGTTTTTCTCTTCCACTTCCCATCTTTTTGACTTCCTCCATCTGTGCCCATGCTCACTGTTGTCTCTTCCTTTAACTCTTGTCCTCTTTCCAACCCCTCCCTCTCCCTCCAACATTCCAAGCACATATCTCCTTGCTTGCTATCTTCTCCCTCCCTCTTGTGCTTTGCTTTCTGTCATGCAAGCATTACTGCCTGGCACACAATCAAGGGAGGGAACACAGGGGATGGAGGAAGGCCCTTTCCGCACCCTATCTTTTTGTGAAGTCATCCGGTGGGGATCCCGGCAGTGGCTGTGTGAGGAAGAGAGTGTGGCCCTTTCTGCAACTCACTTATTTTCAGCTCTGGGGTGTGGTGCTACCGCGAGCAGCCTCCGGAGAAAGGTTCTCGCTTCTCTGCTTCTTCGGCTCTGCACGAGCTTCCTGCGTGCGAGAGAGCCCCGCCTCTTCCTTTCGCAGTACAGCCTGGGACCTTCCCAGGCTGCACTGGACAGGAAGCGTGACCGGCCCGGCTCCCGAGGCTCTGCATGCAAGGTAAGTGCGCGTGGGGCCCCAGAGCGATGCACGACCGCGCACCATTTTCGGCCCTGGTGGCGCAGTGGTTAAATGCCAGTACTGCAAGCCACAAGGTTGTGAGTTCGATCCTGCCCGGCTCCAAGGTTGACTCAGCCTCCCATCCTTTCGCAGGTCGGTAAAATGAGTACCCAGCTTGTTGGGGGCATGTATAGAAATGTCTCGAAATACATGCTATTTGTAAGTTGTTCGCCGCCTCAATCCATATGGAGAGGCGGGATACAAATAAATAATAATAAAAAATAATAAAATGAAATTAAAAAATGCATGAGCGGTCCCTGCCGGGTCCTGAAGCATTGCGCAAATGTGAGTGCATCATGTAGACCGCTCCTCACATGTGCACAACACTCAAGGGGCCCTTTCGCATCAAAAATGCTGTGCGAAAAGAGCCTGTGATGGGAGTGTTCCCCTCCACACTGACTGGCTACCTGTGGAAGGAAGCACAACAGCCATCCCTCTTCCTTCTGCAGTGCAGCTGGGTACTTTCCAGGGCAGGAAGCACAGATATCATGCTTCTGGGGCTTCCACAGGATAGGTAAGTGTGGGATGATGGCACAATCGCATGTCATTCATGAGGAAAACCTATCAATGATTTAACCTGCAATTGAACTGCCTGGGGAAGGGAGAAGGACAGGACCGTGACAACATCATGCAGAAGCATTGTTGCAGTCCCATACTTCTCCCATTCCCATGGCAGGATAGGAAGGTGCTGCAGAAAGGGCCAAAGTGACACAGCTAACAAAAATGCTACCTTCCATCATTCCTAAAAATTCCTTCAAAATTTCATGAAAATTCATTTGGAAGAAAAGTACCTTACCTTTTGGTTTATGTTTTTATATATAACATGATTAACATGATATTAACATACTGATCCAATAGCTGCAAATAACATCTTTCCAAGTTGGCCCACATGCCCTGCCATTTCCCCTTCCTCAGAATTTGTTGGCCATTTGTTGGTGAAATGGTAGTGTCTAAATCATCCATTCTTCTTCAACAGTTAAGAGGAGAAACAAGCATAAGTATGTAATGCACAGGAGAAATGGAGTGGTTCAGCCAAGTTCCTTCTCCCTTCACAGTTAGAATCCATCAAAGCTGGGGAAAGTCACAGAGAGCACATTTGTACACTGAGCAAGCAACTAGCATTCCAGTATTAGCAATCCTATTGTTAAGCAAACACTTTTCCCTCTCTTTGATCTGGAGGATCACAGCCACATGGAGCTCAACAAACAAGTCCACTCACATGAGAAAGGGATGTCATATCTCAATAATCACATGTCTACTCCAAAGGTAGAGAGAGGAAAAGATACAAAAGAAGTAACAGCACTTTCTTTCAATTACTCACAGACCACCTTCTGCACTCCCAAAATTGCATGACAGTATTTCCAAAGGTCTTTATGATAACCATGAAGACTAATCTGTTATAATCTGTTGTACCACCTGTAGGCCTCAGGAACACTGAAATAAGGTGCAAAATATGCAGGTGGGGTTAGAAAAGGATGGTGCATTTCTAAACACCTGCCAGGAATCAAGTTGCACTGAACACAGCAGGGCTGTCTTCTGAGTCTGCTTAGTCTTTGAGTCTACATGCAGTCTCTTATTACGAACTACTGCTAATGGAGATCAACCTAGAGCAGGGATGGGCAAAAGGCAGCTCTCCATATGCTGTTGAACATAAATTCTCAGCAGTTCTCACTGCCGGCTATGCTGGCTAGGACTGATGAGTGCAGTAGTCCAACCACAGCTGACCACAAGCTAGAAATAAACATTCGGAAGGCCATCATATAAACAAATTTGAGCACAGGAACTTAACAGTATTATAGATTTAAATACAGGGACTACATTGCTACAGCTGCTGCAAAAACACAACAGTTTTAACTGTGCTGATGACTGTATTAATTTTGTTTTCCAACTAAGGCCATTTCTGCACTACACTGTTACAGTGATATTATCCCACATTCAGTATCCCATGGAATTCTGGGGGTTGTAGTGCCTCTCCTTAAATTGCAAACCCCACAGTGTGTTGAAAGTGGAATAATAGCACTATAACAGTGTAGTGCGGAAATGGCATAAGTCTAAGGACACCGCTTCTGTGCTAAACTGGTCTATGTCATCAACAATGGAATGGCACACTTTTGGGGAACAGAAAGAAGACCTTCTTACTAACTGCTTCCAGGCCTTAGAACTTCTTCCATAGGGAGGCTGGCATGATTTTTTGTGTGACTGTCCTTCTACTGAGAGATGAACACTTTTCTATTCTGACAGACTTTTAGGAACTAACTAGTGGAGTTTTTAAATATTGTAGCGTTTATTTTAATGAATTTGTTTTAAAATATGATTTGAATTATATGAGTAATTTAACTGCCTTTTCATAAAAAAAACTTTTTACATGCATTTATTTATGACTTGGAAATGCTTTTAACTATATTTAATTTTTTCTAAGCTGCCTTGCATCCCAGTATTGGGGAAAAGCAGAATATAAATGAATAAAAACAACCACAAACCGTGCACTGTATACCAACAGTACTTTCTTACAGTCTGTGGTAGGCTGAAGTTCATTCTACACTCATGACCCTTAAATGTATTTGCTTAAGCAGCTTTTAATGTATACAGTAATTGCTTACAGAGAAGTTTCTTATTGGAGAGTGCTTTATTTTTTAACTTCTCTGCGCCTTTTACATTATTTTATACTTGCAATATCATGATTTTTAGTTGTTTTTAAGGTTTTATTCTTCAGTTTTTAATTGATTCTTTTTTGTGAGTTGCCTTGCCTCCATCTCCAGAAAAAAGATGGCATACAAAATAAAATAAATACCATTAGATGCATTTTCTCATGCATGCATGTGTTGTCAACTTATAGCAAGTGATGAATACAGGAATGATTTTTACACTTACAGAGGACTGTATGGACAATACATATACATATACATATATACAATACATATACACACCCACAGAATTGGAAAAGACTTCACAGTAGTTCAGCCTGGGAGCAGCCAAAGTTTAGGAACACATAACATTCCAAAATTGAAAGTTATATATCAGGAATACTGTCAATGTGTTTCAAACTAATTTCAAAATAAATAAAATGTAAAGGGGTTAGGAACATTTGCCCTCCTTCCTTCTTTTCAATAAGAAGAGGTCTTCCACATTCTAATAAGAAATCACAGAACTCATAAAAGTCATCTGGGACTGATGGTTGACATTTATATGTGGTTAGAGAAAGGGACTGGAAATTGGAAAACTATATGAATCTTGGACAGGGGTGGAGGAGACAGTAGGCAAGAAGAGTTTCTGGGGAAAGGCAGACCTTCAGCTGAAGGAGTTGCAAACCAAATCTCCTAGCAAGTCACTTTAACAGTGTCCAACTATTTTTTTTAGGGTTAAGTTCAAAGGATGTTGTTAGGAAAGGGTTCAGAACTTTAGGACTGAACACAGTGCAATACAGCTTGTAGATACAAAACACTCCTAATAACTTAATATAAGGTTAGGAAGACTGAAAACTAAGTATGGTCACTTTAATTTTCTATTTCTTTATCATTTTCTCCTATATATTTTTTAAGAATTAACTTTGTTCCTGATTAAATTCCATATTGCCAATTGCACAAAAAACAAAACAAAACAAAAAACTATTCCTCTGGCAGGTTTTACTTCCCTGCTGCATAAAATGTGCCAAGCTCCACATTAAAATAATGTCTGATACAATGCAGTTCTGTCAAATTCTTATTACACTAACTACCGTCTGTCCCATTAAGACAAGAAGTAAGTTATGTCTGAGAGAAGCTGTACAGAACCACAAAATTATTCATTTATGAAATCGCCTGATTATATGCAAAGATTCTCTATGAATACATTTACTATTGATTTATTTAATTAATTTGTATATGGCTTTTCCCCCAAAGTGGAACCCAAGGCAGCTCCCAGAGACAGCCAGTTAAAAACACTTCACAATAAAATTAAAAAACAATTAAAATCACCACATAAAACAGTATGAAGTTATTTTAAAATGCACTCTAATATTCGCAATTAGTCAGCCCTCCACATTTGAGGGTTTCACTTTTGCGGATTTGATTATTCGTAGTTTATTTGCTGCCACCTCTACTGCTGCCCCATGCCATTTATAATGGGGACTGCAAGCCTTGTGAGACTGAGAAATGGCAAACAAGGCTTCTAAGTCCCTATTAGAAATGGTGTGGGGCAGCAGTTGAGGCAACAGCAAGCCCCACCAGCTGCCCATTTTAAGGAAACCTAGTATCTTGAGGGCATCCATGGTGAATTGAATACATGAATTGTATTCTTTTGTATGTGTGTTAAATGTGACTGGGAAGGAGCAGTTGTTAATTGTTTTTCCACTTTTGAAGGGGATCCTATGCCCCTAAACCCAGCAAATGTGGATGGGTGACTGTACTATGGATTCATGCTTCCATTTTGTATGTTTCTAAGGAAACATCTTTCATTATTATCAAATCATTTAATATGCTTTTATAAAGCACACAGTGTTCCATGATGTAATTAATAGGACTGCCAAATTTACATCCTCTTTTCTAGGATGACAGTTTGATTACCTTGCTCTATCTTTCCGCCAGTCTCCAAGAGCCCTTTTGGATCCAAATTACTTCAGATGCTTCAAGTGTGCGGTTTCTCCATTTGTAAATCATGTTTGGAATGTGCACAGACAATGGAGGCATTCACATAAACACTGCTCTCAGTATGAAATAATCCTTACAAAGGTCTCATGACAATCTGCAAAACATGAACCATTGTTTTCATTCTTTGTTCCCTTTACTGAGTTCAATGGGACAGCTTCCCTCTCTAGTAATAATTCTAATGCCACTGGCCAATGACCATGGCATCATTGACAGAACACCCAAGTTCAGACCAGCAATACACTGTGGCCACAACACAACAGCAGAAGAATGCCTGAAGCTCAGCTCTCGGTGAAAGGATAAACTGGACAAATAGGTTTCCTCTTTTCTTCATCATGCTCTGCTATAACTCCAAGTTTTCTTAGCTGCTAAATAGTTCAGCAACATTCACATGAAAATAAGAGTGGACCAAGATGCCCTATTAAAGTAATTTCTCTGCACAGATGCAATGGTGGCAATCTCTGCTACCACCTCAAGAGTAAAATCCTTTTATTATAAATCTAGAATATAAAATTTGTTGGGAGTTATTTGAGAACAACACCATATTTTAGAAGTACATTGAGCACTACATCTTCAAGAACTCAAGTTGAAGACCATTTCTGCACCTTACCTTATACCATTGTTCTCTCATCACAATCCTGGCAGTGCCTTTACTAGGAAGGGAACATGATGGGAATTCTTCCCTCTGCACCTGACCACCTCCCTGCAGAAGGTTCTTTCCCATGCTGCACTAGGGAAGGAAGTGCCTCTATTGTGCTTCCTGCTCTTTTGTATGGCAGGTAATGACAGGAACATCAACGTGATTTTGGGCACTTAACAGATTTAATCCATTAAGCAAATATCCCACGATCACGACAGATGGGGATGGGATGGCAGCAGCACCACGATGACATCATGCAAAAGCACGGCCCATGGACTGTTGCCATCCCATCCCCATAGCAGGACTGCAATGCCACGCAGAAATGGCCAAAGATACCAACTACCCCAAGTCCTGTTTTATATACTGTATAGCAAGACCTAGGTAACATGGCGGTAGAGGGAAATCATGCACCTGCATTCAAATATTCTAATATTTAAATTTTAATTTTAAATATTCTAATATATGAAAATTCTGAACCTATATGTTTCTCCAGACTTCATGACACAATCACCTCAATCCTGTTTGCTTTGACCTTGGCCCTTTCTGCACACTACCCCCAACTTGCAATGGCCACAGGATTGTGATGACAGTTCTGCATGATGTTGTTGCGATCCTGTGGCAACCTGTCACAATCGCGGATTAAATCATTGTCGCGTTTCTCCCAACAATGAGACTCGATCATACAGTCCTCCCACCTCCCTTCTGCACTTACCTGTTAGGAAGTGCAATGACTGCCCTTCCTCCCCCAGTGCAGCCTGGGAAACTGCTGTGCTGTGCTGTAGAAGGGAGGGGTGGAGCCATCATGTTTCCTCCCATCCAGCAGGCAGCTCGTGTGGAGGGGAATGCAGCAGAAGTGATTCTCTCCTGGGAGAGGTTTTCACTGAATCCCCACAATGGCTTCAGAACCAGGTAAGGTACGGAAAGGGCCATTGTTTCAGTGTTGTTATGTTCTGAGATCTAATCTGTCCAACTAATCATGTTCATAACTAGGCATGCAAGTCTTCACCAAGATTTTTCTTGCAATTAATTGTTATGCGCAGAAAACAGCATTTGCTGTGCACGAAATAGCATTTCCTTTGCAGTAAATGCTGTTTCCAGCACAGAAAATGCTATTTTCTGCGCAAGACATCTGTGTGTGAATTTTTTGCAGAATAAGTCCCAAACTGCAAAAATTCTTGCCAGTCCAGGAATCTTCTTATCAGTGTTTCACGACACTCAAAAAACATGTTGTTGGGTTTGACTTTTTTAAACATTTTTTCCCAATATTTTCAAATACTCTTTCCATCCCTATTTGTAAGGGGGTTTATAGGGCTTACTCCAATTTCAGTACCTACAGGATTTCAACCTTAATCACCTAAACTAGCTCTGGGATAGGATTACACAATTGCAATTAATTGTCACAAATGATTTAAGCAAGTCATTTTTTTTTAATTTCAGGACAAGAGTAGACAACTATATGGGTGTCATGGGCCACTTCCCCCCTTTTCGCTCCCCACTCCAACAGGCCAGTTCCTCCCAACTGTGTTCCCAAATATATCTGTCTTCATACAAATCTATCCCAAAATGGTAGCCAGAATTGGTCTCATGTTACTTCCTTTTACCACTATGTGAAGGACTGTGATGAAATTTGAGGTTTGGGGTGCTGGACAGTTCTGGGGCTGTCTGTCTGGGGCTGGAGTGGGGCTTTTGGACACTTGGGGGCCTCTCTGCATGTTTTTGGAAAAAATGGGGCTTGGAAAAAAATGGGACTTGAACAACTGGCAGGGGGCTGCACTTTGCCCATGCCATATTTAAAAACATATTAGCTAGCAAGCCAGTCAGACAACTAGATTTTAACCACAGCAACATATTTTGTTCTTCATTCTCTTTTTGCTAATGTACAGTAACCTTATGGAATCCTGGGGTTTTAAGTTTAGGGAGGGGCAAATGCCAGGATTCCATAGGATGTTGAAAGTGGAATAATAGCACTGTAACAGGCTAGTGCGGAAATGACCTGTTTTTCTATAATCTTCCCCATAATTCAAGGTCAGCTCTTAAATTGTATTTTGCACACACAGTTTAGGAATATAGTTGGTCAGTGTGGGATGCTGGATGCTGGTTGAAAAGGGCTTTGATTTGATCCGGCAGAGCTCTTAATTTCTTATGTTCAGTTTTTCTCCTTAAAACTTTCATGAGCAGGGACCCATTCCTCTTGATTGCAGCTACTGAGAATTCAAAAAGGACAGACACTAAAGTTTATGTGTGGACTCATCACACTTGATAAAAGATGCATAGGCTTTGTATTTGTACACCTGTATAATGTGGAAACAGAATGAGTTCCATAATTTGGCAATAGAATGAAAAGAGCACACACATCCCACAGTAGAAACAGAAGACTGAAATGCCTTTAGAAAGAAAGGGGAAAAAAAACTTCTAATGTATCTTGAATATTTGTTTTGTAGCACACACATTCTTATCACTCTTAATATTAACATACTAAGTCGCAATCCATGGGACTTCCTTCTGCACAGACATGTCTAAATTTGCAGTCAATCTATAAATTCTCAGCACTGAAGAAAATTACATACACTCATATATAATTTTCTATATACAGTCAGCCCTCTACATTTGCAGATTTCAGTTTTGCAGATTTGATTGACTATTCACGGATTATTTGCTCTCAGCTATGCTGCTGCCCTATGCCATTTTTAACAGGGACTGCAAGTTTCATGAGACTGAGAAACTGTGAACAAGGCTTGTAAGTTCCTATTAAAAATAGCAATGGAGATGGCAGTAAGCCCCACCAGCCAGCCACTTTTGCCTTGCGAAGGAACCCTGATGCCGCAAAGGATCCACAGTGTGTTGAATATAGTGATCATACTTTTCTTTGTGTTAAATATGGTTTGGGAGAGCCTAGAGTTATTCATGGTTTTTTCACTTTCACAAGGGTCTTGCGCCCCTAATCCTAGCGAATGTGGAGGGATGACTGTAATGTATTTCCATCTCACTCTGCCCCAAAGGCTCTGAGTAGCTTGTACACATATTTGATATTACAACTGGGCTAGGGGAAGCCTGGGACAGTCAGTGTGATCTAGTGGTTTGAGCACTGGACTATGTCCCTAGAGACCAGTGTTCAATTTCCCTATTGGTCTTGGAAAACCACTGCATGACCTTGGGCATGTCACACATTCTCAGTCCCAGAAAACTCTGTGTTAGGGTCACCTCAGGGTCACCGTATGTCAGAAATGACTTGAAGACACGCAGCAGCAGCAGCAACAACAGGGGGAGCTTCCTTCCCACCATTTTCAAAGACTATCTTCCTTTGGGAGCAACCTGTTGTAGGCCACATGGTAGCAATGAACAATGCTAAAGTGGTGAGCAGAACCAGAGCCAAATGTAGATGAATCCACTGGGCCCATTCACACTACGGAATTAACTGCCACAGTTCAATCCTATGGGATCTTGGATTTGACATTTTAGAGAGAACATTTAGAATAACCACGGAGTTCAAATGAGTCTCAGCTCTACTATTTCCCCAAGTTTCTGGAGAATGGGACCATGGCAGTTAGAGGAATAATAGTGCTATAACTGTGTTATGTGACTGTTTTGTCTAACACTTGGAATTTTTAAGTCTAACCATGAGATGCATGAGAAAAGGGTCAAGGGCTTGCATGCAGTGCTAGAACCATACCCTGCTCACCTCTGTGTCAGAAGAACTTACAAAACTTCTTAGGGGCCTTTCACATTACACAATTATAGTGCTACAATTCT
>CAOLHI010006178.1:0-41092 GCA_948474755.1 Ctenosaura bakeri
CAAACAGGTCATGCTTTTACAGGGAAGGGAATCTTTGGTCCTTCAGAGCATCTAGAGGGCCAAAGGTTTCCCAGTCTTGCTTTATGCCAGAGAAGAAAACGAGCACACATTTGACACCAGAGACTTGAAAACTATCCAGCCCATTCTAAGGTTGAACAAGAAGGATGTAGATTAAAAATGGGCAATGGGCATTACATTTAGGCATGACAACTTTCATACTTTCTTTGGAGATTTTTTAAAGAGACGCTGGATGGCCATTTGCTGGGGGTGGGCTTTGAGTGTGCATGGCAGGGGGTTGGACTTGATGCCCTTTGTGGTCTCTTCTGATTCTCTGATAACTGCATTTGCTGTTATTCTTTCTTCATTAATCTGTCCCAAGTTTTGCTATAACCTGTGCAGCAGTTTGGAGAATGGTACTAGCACAGTTGGATGGATGAACGTATATGCATCATTCATGCGCTGGATAACATCAAAAAGAGCAATATTCAAGACAGTGGGATGACAGTTCTCCCAGGGCACACTGTTCCTGATATTCTTGAACAAAGATGTTCGATTCATGCCCTGTAGCTTGAATTGCATTAATGGTTTTCTATCCCACTGCAAGTGTTAGGTTGCTATCCTGTACGTACTTAACGCAAAGCAAGCTTCAAGAAAATCAGTGCAACTTAGCTAACATGTTTTAAGATTGTGATTAACTGCTGTGATTAACCGTGCATAGTTACTGTGCTTATTTTGAGCTCAATTATGCCTTCATGTAAGGATCACAGATTGACACATAGCATGTACTTATTTATTCCTCTACGCACCCATAAGAATGCGCATGTGCGTGCACACACACAATTATATATGTATGTGTGTGTGTGTATACACACACACACATACATGCACACACACACACTCCTCCCAATATATCTCTCTCAAGATGTTCATGCATCTGATGAAAGTGACTCTATGAGAACAGGGGTACAAATTACAGGGGTGTTCAGGTACTGAACCGCAGCTCCTAGCATCTCTAACCAACATAGCTAATGGAAGAATGGTGGTAAGATGTTATCTGTAACATCTTATCCTGATTTATCAGTAGCATCTTATCCCTGCTCTACACAAAAGCTTGCAGTAGAATAAATGTGTCGTCTTTGTTGTGTGCCTTCAAGTTGTTTCTGACTTACCCTAAAGTCACACTACTGCGGGGTTTCCTATGGTAAGAGAGGGGTTGGCTTTTGCCGCCTTCTTTCCAGGTCTGGTCCCAGTTCCAGAATACACTTCAAAAGAAACAGTCACTCTCATTCTTAAAGGTCACCTACCTTGAGATTTTGAGAAGGGGCAAGATTGAAACTGGACACACTAAGTACATGTTAACCTAAAAGTAGTGGGGGACGTTTCCATTAGTGAGGCTGAAATCCTGGTAATGTTCATTTTCCAGAGCTTGGGAGCCTGGGGGTCTTCCTGTTTTCCCCTGCCCATACTCAGTGCAAAGTAGACAAGGTACAGGAAAAGATCTGCACACAATACCAAATGTGGACAATCCATGAAATACAGTTGGTCCTCCACATTTACTATGGTTAGGGGCACAGGACCCCCCCCCCATAAAAGTGGGAAAACAGCAAATATCAAAGTGTGTGTGTGTGTGTGTGGCTACGGGAAGGGGGCCAAGGCTTGGGGGGAAGAATAGGCACTCAGGTGAGGGAAAGAAAATGGAAAGGGGGTGAGCTCAGCATGGAGGCCCCATCCTCGCTCTCTCCCACCCACCTTCTTCCTCGGGTGTTTGTGGGGCATCAGGAGAGGCTTTGTGGTGCTGAGAATTCAGGCTGTGAGCCATCCTTAGTTGGCCAGGTAGCAACTGGTGGTGGACCAGAAGGTTTTTAAAGGGCTACATAGCCTAATCGGAGCTGCTGAGATGAAAGGTCCCCCCCCCACCAAAAAGAACTGTTGGAAGTGGCAGGGAAGGCGTTGAAGAAACTTCCAGATAATCAAATCTGTGAAAGCCAAACCTGCAAAAATGGAGGGCCGACTATATATCAATTCTCGGTAGACAGCAGAATAAGGTTGGTGTATGGGGAGAGAGGGTGGGAGAAAATGTGAAGTGTCCTTCCCCAGGCAGGGATCTTTCAGATATTTTGGACTTCAGTTTCCATCACACCCAGCATGGGAAGGCCACTGTATGGGATACCACCCCCTCCCTCACTGGGATAATAATGTAGAGAGCAAAACAAACAAATAAAAAACAAAATTTTTATTATTATTTGGTCCTTTGGAACCTGAGTTTGAAAACCACCCATGGGATTATTCATATTTATACAGGGACTTGATTACAGATTTGATTTACAGTTGATAAAATATCCTATGTTCTTCTCAAGAGCTGGACAATATTTACATGGTTAAAAATTATTCACAGCTCAGAAAGACAGAAAGAGAACAAACTGAAAGACAAAAAAATCCAAAAAAAAAAAAGGAGTAAAGACAGGAGACATTTTGGACAGTTTAAAAACAAATGTAGAGGAAGAAATAAATTCAGCCACTCCCCGGCCCGGGGTGGCAGTGCCAGGAACCCTGCTTTGGGTGTGGGGGGCAGAGAGCTGATGGTGCAAACAGAAATGAGGAGAAAATCAACTTCATGCCTGTTGCTACATGTCTGAGTGGAATGGCATGGAACATACACACGTTGGGTGGTTGTATCGGCATGACACAATGTTGGCACTGCTGCCCCATCCCTCTGCAGTTGTGCCAATGCCACTTTAGCCCTCATCCAGGGACCCAATGCCGTCTTGGCGATACTCCTCAACACCAAAACCCACCTACCTCTGTATCCAAAGAGCAAGGGCATGTCTGCACTACGGATGCGTTGGCTTTGATTCCAGCACACACTGCTGCAGTCACCTGCCCCCCCAATTCCCCTTTGGGCAACAGAAGAGTTCAACCAGTTCCAGTCCACAGGGAAGATAATGCCCGTGAGGCAGCCACTTGAAGTGGCCTGGCCGTGCAGTTCGAACAGCTCTCCTCACAACCTGTGGAAAGATGGGCTGTGGAAACTGGTAGATTCAGGCTGCTGCTGATGGCTCCCCCACCCCCAGTGTTAAAACCATTGAACACTTTTGCGGAAAAGACTCTCCTTGCCAACCCAGTATCACAGTGGCCAATTTCACAGTTCCCCGCCACAAAACACTCAGCAAACTACATTTCCCATAAGTCACCGCAGGAGGGAATTAGTGCAAATGGCTTGAAAGCAGGGCTGCCTCCTCCTTCCGGCAGGGCCCCATGTCTTTAGCAGCCATGCAGCAGGCATGGCTATTGTTGAATCTCTGTGCTTGGTTCCCCTGCTGAATCTTTTGCCTGCTGCTGAGTTAGTAAAGTACAAGGCCCTCTTTCCACAGTGCAGGAGAGGGAGACGCGGTGATCCTTCTTGGAAGGGACGTTCAAGTCTGGGTTAAAGGAAGGAGGAAAAGACTGCTGCTCTCAATCAAGAGCTCAGAAAAGCAAGTTTTGTGGAGGACGCCTCCCAGAATCTCCCAGTCAGCATAGCCAGAAAGACTCTGGGAGTGGGACTCATTTCTTCCTACTTCTCTGCTTGAAGCTACAAAGAGACTGAAGCCCCCACTGTGGGGGGTGCAGCAGGTGGGCCTGGCAAAAGCTCTAAGGTTATTTGCCCCAGAACATGGAAGTGTAAAGGGTAGGTCTTGAACTAGCTAGCATTTGGGAAAGTATCTTTCTAGACTATGCTCTGAGAACAAAAAAGTTACTGTGGCCTAGAAGCAGGTTCAGCCAATACTCCATTCCCTGCATAGTTCTCAGACGGCTCTTTCAAATCGTTGTTCAAGTATTGGTCTTGCTTTCCACTTTTCCACTCCCCCTTGGGTGCTCTGCAGCCGACAGGCGCTCCCTGCGGTGGGCAGGAGCTCAAATGAGCCAGCTTCTCTGACTGTACAAGTGCCAAGGCTGCCTTATTTTAACGCAGGGCTTGGACACACATTAGGGCAGGGGTCAGGGGAGATCCTACTGGTAACAAGCCCCCAGTGTTTCCAGGACACAACCTCTCCGACCCTGTGTCCGAACCAATGAAGTTGGCAGGAAGATGCCATCCCTGATAATCTGTGCCTGAGCTCACAAAATGGATTAGAAACCCTGTTCCTGATACCCTGTTATTGAGTTCCAACTCCACAGATACCCATTAAGCTCAGCCCTGCTCTAGGTTTAGGGAAAACCAGGACTGTCTCTGCCCCTCTGTTGTAGACCATCCTTGTTTGAAGCACGGGTGGTCAAGGGAGCTTCTCTCCAAACTCTCCAAAGATGATACTAGAGACCAGCCTCACTCCCTACAGGTGGTTCCACTGAGCTTAACTCACAACCCACTTCCCTGCATAAAATCTTCTCTTGGGAACATAGAAATGTTCCTTGTTCAGTCTACAGTTCATACAATCCCCCTACAAAATTCTAAGAGTTGTCGTTCAAGAAGTAACTTTCCTAAGCTCTGGTTGCACCATTCACTTTGTTGGAGGCTGAGCTCTGAAAGCAGAATGGAGGTGAACAGGAAGTGCTCTATTGCCTGAGTCACACGTGAAAGTCTGCAGGCCAGCCAACCTGCCCGATAGCTTTCCCATTATCACCACGCTGGAAACACAGAAGGTCCCAAGAGCAGGTCAGCCAGGAAAGGTCAGCCTTTCTCTTGCAGCTCCACCACTGAGCCCTGCCTATTCTCCCTTCAGGCTGCAGATAGCCAGAAAGGAAATGGGAAGTGTGCCAGTACCACTGTGTCACGCAGTGCCAGGCTCACCTGTGAAATCACACTTTCTAGCCCTTTCAAAGGACCGAGTGGTGGTTCCTCCTCCTCCTCTCACATCCCCAATCTCTTCCTTGAAAATTCCATCTCAAGCCATACCGCTCATCTGAGCTTCCCCAGCAAAATGCCTACAGGCAAGTCCTCGTACAGAGCAAATGGTGACAAGTGAGAAGCTTAAGTCCTGGTATCGGCTGGCATGCAGAAAAAGCCTTACAGCTGGCATGAAAAGGGTACTTTTCTGCTCTGCATGAGTTGGAGTGGCTGCATTTTAGAGGGACATGTGGGCAGGAACTAAAGTGGATGAGGCAGGCAAAGCCTCTTGTTCCCAGTTCCATACAATTTACAGTGGCAGGTCCCATTCATGGCTCATGCTTTGCCCTGCCTTCCAAAAGAGTATAAAACGACAACGACGACGACGACAAGAAGAATAAATTACCAGCCCACACAACTTTTTCCCAGCTGGTGCATCTATGCTGCAAAATGGCTTGCACCCTAAGGCTTGCCTGTGACTTGCCCAGCAAGAACTGCCGATCACCCTAGGCGAGTGGCTAACTCCAAACCAGCAACGTCTGATGGTCTCCTTCTACCCCACCTCCCCAAAATAATCTTCACTGCCCAGTCAACCCTCATACTAGAAGGGAGATGAAATCCATCCTGCACATCAACATCCCTCCATCTGCCCATGTAGAAAGGAGGGGGGATCTACATGCACCCCACCCACACCCTCCACTGCAGCACCCTGCTGACACATTTAATGGTGTGATGAGGCAGAGACACACAGACAAACACATTGGCCAGAGGTATATTGTTGCAGCCTTAGGATTTTTGGCGGCTGTGGGAAGGGCCAAGTCCCAGGATCCAGCACCCGGGGGCAGCCAAGCCCCTCCTCCGCCAGAGCCTGGGACACCTCCTTCTCCAGGCCATGGAATTCCCTTGCTCTCCTATTCTGACAGCAGCTCTGGATAAAGTGCATCATCTGTGGGGGGGGGGAAGAGGGGACTGCAAGGGAGAGGGAACCTGAGCAGCTCCCTGCTTGACCCCAGGGGACTGGAGGCAAGGCGCTTGGCTTGAGACGCTCCATCCGCCCGTCCTCCTCAGTCATGACGGCTCAGTAGTGGCAGCTCAGGCAATGCCCGAGGCAGATGGGGCCGGAAAAAAGGCAGAAGCAGAAGAGCGGCGGGGCAGGCAGTGGGGCCATTTGTCATAGTGGCCGGGGCCCATGCAGTCCCGCCACCTCAGGAGTGAGCAGTGGATTGTGTGTCCCCTTGGTTGACATCCAGTCATTCAGAAAAGCCTGGGTGGCTTTGCGGTGTGCCAGGCGGTGAGTGATAGAGAAGCCGGCGTTGCCTTCCAGCTGGGACAAAATCACCAGTACTTGCCTAGAGGACGAGAAAAGAGAGGAAATAGATGTGCCAGGGGAGGAATACAGTTTCTTCTCAGCCTACACATTCCAAGCCTAAAAGAAGCAGGAATGCAGTCCTTTCAGCCAAATATGACACCCCAATTTTCCTAAGACTTAAACAGATGGCCACCTAACAGAAATGCTGCAGCAGCAGATTGCATCCATCAGTGCTGAGCTGGGCTAGATGACCTCTGAGGTCCCTTCCAGCTCTACAGTACTCATGTACAAATGAATACATGATCAATGTGCTAGTACACTGCAGACTCAATGTTGTTGATCTTTTAACCATGGTTAAAAAGACGATAAATACTACGGCTCAGCTTGGACTATGTTGGACAAACTAGCTTTCTGAATCTCCTCTGAGCAGCACTGGTTACTAAATCTTCTGTATGCAAGACATTTTTTAGTAATCCAATAAAAAGATCAGGAAGTGGGACATGCCACATGACCATCAAGTTGCCAGATTGATTTCCCATTTCTTCCTCTTACTGGATTGTTGGATGAAAACACAACCGCTGGCCAAGTGACACCCTACGTTCATAAGCTTTATGGTGAAGGTAACACAGAAAGCTCAGCTTACAGGATGGTTACAATAGGGATGGGGAACTGTGGCCTTCCAGTTTTGTCCTGCAACTCCCACAAATTAATACCAATGAGTTGTAAGAATTGTAGATCAAACAGATGGAGGACCAAAGGTTCCCCACCCCCATGAATGAAGGTACTAAATGTTAAGTCCCCACCTGGAAAACGTGATATAGAGTAATTTTCCTTCCTCAAGAATTTCTCAGGGAGGGAGGACAGGGTGGCCCAAGAAACAGTGATGTACTCTTTTGTGTACGCCTGTCTCTCTGGTCCATCTCCTGACCCCCAACCTTTTTTTGGGGGGGGGATCTAGGGCAGACACTGAAACATTTTCCACTAGAGGGAAGTGGACCTACAGCCTGGCTTCCTCATAAAACCACAGGGCCTTGGTCTGGCTCACTTCAGACCACACAAGGCAATTCTACTGCTCGAGAACAGGCACAGGAAATTTAACCAGTCACCTCAATGCCCTGTTGTCCTGTATATCCACATCAAGCCAGACCGGATGGGCCTCCCTCTACTTTCTCACCTGTGCAGTGGTGGCACACTGTCCTGTGTTTTCAGGCTCCCCCGCGTTGACACAACATTGAAGCTGTCTGTGCAGTCACACTGAACGTGCAGATAGGACTTGGGGTGCCGGTTCTCCACCACGACAATGAGGCCTGCCCAGCCGTGTGTCAGGTAGTAGCAAGTCATCCCTTCGCGCCCCTGCAGGAGCAAAGCAGGCTGTCAGTCCTCCTTGAGCTCAGACACATATCAGTGGATTCATCTTGCCGTCATTTTGCACCGAGTGGCAAAATAAATGAAAAAAATTAATTTTTATTCTATTTATTTATTGAATTTATATTCCGCCTTTCTCCCAAGGTGGGATTCAAAGTGAAAAAGGAAGAAGGCCGTCGCTAGATTTTGCAAAAAAGGTGTAATGTGAGAAGGGCATGAGGAAGTCCTCTAATCATACAGGAGAGGGGTGGGGAAAGGGCATTCTGTGGGCCACACACCCCTCCCAGTGTCTTTTCTGGGATGTCCAGGGCCCCTTCAACATTCTTCTCTTTTTTGTAAAAGCGTAACTCTGAACCCTGAATTCCTGTCCAAAGTCTCGTAGAAAAAGCTCCCCAGAACCAGCATGGTGCAGTGGTTTGAGTGTTGGACTGACTATGGAGAACCAGGGTTCAAATCCCTGCTCGGCTATGGAAGTCCACTGGGTGACCTTGGGCAAGTCACACTCTCACGTCCTCAGAGAAAAGGAAAGGCAAATCCCCTCTGAACAAATCTTGCCAAGAAAGCCCCATGATAGGTTTGCCTTCAGGTCACATAGGTTGAAAACAACTTGAAGGCACACACCATCATCATCATCATCATCATCATCATTTGGGGCCTCTACAGATTGTTTAATATCTAAGGAGAATATTTTTTCAATCAGGAAGTAAACCTGACAGTCCTGCCCCCCCAACACCAAAATGGCCCAAATTGTTCTCATGACTCCTGGGCTATAAGGTGATCTTTTTAGTGAAAGGAAAAAAAACCCAAACAAACCAAAAAAACAAAACACAGGGAATGAGGCAAGGAAACATGGCCCTCCTACAGAAGGCCAAAGTGGGCCCCCAACCCCCTTCTACCTCTGATGCAGGCCATTTCCACACTAGACTGTTATAATGCTGTCCAGTTCTGGGCACCCCAATTCAAGAAGGACATGGTCAAGCTGGAGCAAGTCCAGAGGAGGGCGACCAAAATGGTGAGAGGCCTGGAAGCCATGAAGCCCTATGAGGAGAGACTTAGAGAGCTGGGTATGTTTAGTCTGCAGAAGAGAAGGTTAAGAGGGGACATGACAGCCATGTATAAATATTTGAAGGGATGCCATGTAGAGGATGGAGAGGGTTTGTTTTCTGCTGCTCCAGAGACCAGGACAAGGAGCAATGGATTCAAGCTGCAGGAAAGGAGATTCCACCTGAATCTCAGGAAGAACTTCCTGACAGTCAGGGCTGTCCGGCAGTGGAATCTGCTGCCTCGGAGTGTAGTGGAGACTCCTTCCTTGGAGGTTTTTAAGCAGAGGCTGGATGGCCATCTGTCGGGAGTGCTTTGAGGGTGTTCCTGCATGGCAGGGGGTTGGACTGGATGACCCCTGGGGTCTCTTCCAACTCTACATTTCTATGATTATATGATTCTATGATTATTCTACTTTCAACACCCTATGGAATCATGTGGTTTGAAGTTTGGGGAGGGGCCTTTGAGACCTCTCCCTAAACTGCAAATCCCAGGATTCCAGAGGAGGAGGAGGAGGAGGAGGAGGAGGAGGATAATAATAAAAAATTATTTCTATCCCACCTCTCCACATGGATCGAGGCAGCGAACAACATTAAATACATTAACACATTAAAAAACATTAAAAAACATACCCAATCCTCCCCACCCACCAATTCACCTAAAACCAACCCCCTAAAACACACAACAATCAATCAACTATTGAAAGAACAGCAAGACAATTGATGGGAGGCAATGGAAATGCTAGTCTTGGAAGGCCTGTCGGAAGAGATCAGTCTTGACTGCTCTTTTAAAGCAGTCAAGACTGGTAATGTGCCGGGTCTCCTCCGGCAGGCCATTCCATAACTTGGGAGCGATAGAAGAGAAGGTCCTCTGGGTAACCGCAGCCAACCTAGTTCTGACTGGCTGCAGTAAATTCCTCTCAGAGGACCTTGGTGTGCAGGGTGGATTGTATGAGAGAAGGTGATCTCGCAGGTAGGCTGGCCCCAAGTGTCTCTTTGATGAAGAAATACAGCAGCTGAATTCTCCACCTACCTCGTGTCTCTCGCCCTTGTTCTCTGTGAGAAGAATGATGGCATCAGCTAGCGTGGTTGACTGTGCCTCAATCTGTTCCACCATCACCAAGCGGGAGCTGTAGATGGCCAGGATGTAGCTGGAAACCTCGACAGCTGGGCTTGTGCTGCCAGTTGTAGGACTGGAGACTGGGAAGGGTGGAAATAGCAAGCGGTGTCAGTCTGCAGACTTTTAGTTATAAGATACCTGTCCCTTTCCCTGTCTTACCCTTTCTGTCATCAGGCCTCCTTCTCACACAGCAGATCAAAGCCCAGTGTAAGGACATGAACTGCTTTCTTTACTTGAATACAACCCTAGGATGCCGTCTCCAGCACATGCCAACCCTGCACGGAAGGGCTGATGTTCAGAGATGTGCATGAATCAGGGCTAGAAAAGGAACTACAGGCCATCTACACCTGGTATGGGTAAAGTGCAACCCCAGCCACACATGTGGCCTCTAAAGTTGTCTTTTGCAGCCTCTGGCTGCCCTAGACTGCCCTTTTTCTGGAAAAAAAAAAAGGGTGAATGTCTTCTTCTTGCAGACCCTAGATGCAAAGACTGACCTTATAAATAAGTCCCAGGAAAATCCACCCCATACTGTTTAGTATAAACCATAACTGTTTTTCAAAACCGGGAAGAACTTCCAGCCACTTCCCTTTTTCTTTCTATTTTGGAGCATTTTTAGCCATGGGTGTAGCCTCTGGAGCCTCTCAGGGTCAGAAAACTGAACCATGGACCTGTCAGTGTTGCCCATGCACTTGACTAATGTCGACCAAGGGTAAGGGACCTTTTTTAGTTTGAGGTTGAACTCAGTTTCAAGGAAATACTCAGGGTTTGCATTCCAGTAGTGGGTGGGACCAGAGGCAAAAAAGAAGGATCAAAAATACCAGCTTAATTTAGCTTAAAGCTCTTAGTGCTAGTAACCAAGTTTCAGAAGAGACATTTCATCCTTTAGAATGGGGGAAAATTCCATGTAAAGGCCAGGGCCATTTCCGCACTACACTCTTATAGTGCTGTTATTCCACTTTCAACCTCCTATGGAATTCTGGGGTTTGCAGTTTAGGCCCCTCCCTAAACTGCAAACCCCAGGATTCCACAGGATGTTGAAAGTGGAATAATAGCACTATAAGAGTGTAGTGTGGAAATGGCCTAGGAAATCACCAAATGATGGTTTCTTGGAGAAGGGGCTGTGGCCTTTTGGGTGACTCCAGGAGGGCCACTCAAGGGACGAAGTGTTCTACCCTTAATCTAAAGAAACTTTCAGCTGTCCATAGGCAAGAATCAGCTGACTTCTGACTACAAGCTTCAAGAAATCAGTTCTGAGTTACTGAGAAGTAACTTAGAATTAAAGCTAGCCTTCTCTACAGCTTGAGGCGATTCTAGCATTAAAACGCTAAAGATCCCTCTTTCTTCTAATACTACTTTTTTGGTTTTTTAAAACTAATATTAAGCAAGTGAACAAGAGCAACTTCCTTGCCTGCTGGGACACTGCTGTTACCTTGGCCTGAGGAGTTGCCGGTCACTGATGGGGTCCAGTGGTTGAAGGCACAGCACACCACAGCATACTCGCCTGGTTCCAGCATGACATCACAGTTGACAAACTTCTTGACCGCTCGCTTGCTGTGTGCCATCAGGCGCCCCAAGCTGAGCTTGCTGCCATTGATGAAGGTAGCTCGGAACACCATGATGCAAAGGTCCAGCAAGTGGCTGTCCACTGTGTCCGAGCGCCTGTCAAGAGACAGGAGAGGGGCTCACGCTTTTTGCACATAGACAGTCCCAGGCAGGCCTAGGAAAGGTTCTGCTGGAAAATCTGCAGAGTCTCTGCTAGTGACAGTAGACCAGAGGTCAGCAGTAGATGTTCTGGATATGTCCCAGCCTGCATGATAAATGCTCAGGGATTGTGGGATCTGTGGTCCAAAACATCCAGAGGACCCCAGGTTGCCTATCCCTGATTGAGACAAAACTGAGCTAGATGGACCAACAGTGTGACTCTCTGCATTAAAGAAGCCTCCTTTTTTATTAGGGCCAGCTCAAAAGATTTTGCTGCCTGATGCAGAGCAATAAACTAATCCTACCCAGAGCAATAAAATAATCCTAATCCTGAAAGTAAAAGCATATAGCATCCAAAGGCAGCCACATTATTGAGGAAAATGAGCACCTCGTCCCACTCTCAACAGTAAAAATGTAACAAAGACAAACAATTAACAATTTGCTGCCCTTTCACAACAATCCACATCTGCTCCCTGAAGTGGCCACCTCACCCTGTCTTATGGTAGGGCTGGTCCCATTCCTAAGAAAGGAAATAAAACCAAGAACCACCACAGAAACAACTGTACCTGCACTGATGAAATTACAGATATTTAAGGTAGAGAAGGTACAAGTGGCAGCCACTCACAGATGTGAGAGCAAGGAAAGGTGGAAAAGGCTAACTCTGTTCCCTCTGCCACTAAAAATCAAGCCTGCTCCTATTTAGATAGGCCCCCATTTCCATTTACACCTCCCATCCTGGGTTCTAATCTAAAGCTGAACTAAAGTAGAGGGGAGACAACAACCTGGTACTCTGTATTTTTTGCACTGCAACTTCCATCAGCTCCAGCCAGCATAGCCAATGGTCAGGGACCATGGGAATCATAGTACAAGACCTCGGATGATACAGGGTCGCCTGATGAAGGGAGATAATAGTGGCCCCCACACTGCAGAAGTGCCTGCATCTCCAACCTTGCCAGCTGCAACTTGAGAAGCCCAGCGAGAAAGAAAGAGAAGCCTTACCTACTGCCTTCCTGGAAGAGGGCAAACTCCAAGGTGGCTCGCTCCAGCACCGTCAACGAGGTTACAGTGATGGGACCGCTGGCCTTGTTTGGGAAAGTGCCTTGCACACGAACCTCATGCCAGTCTGAATGGAGCTTACAGATGTCTACTGAGTCGAAATACCTGGCAAAGGAACAGACAGCCATCAGCCCCAGAAGTTGCCAACATCCTCACAATCCTCACAAAACAGCCATGTGTGAGAACAAAACATATGAGGAAAAGTTGAAGGAGCTGGGCATGTTCAACTTGGTGAAGAGAAGACTGAGGGGTGACATGACTGCGCTCTTTAAATATTTCAAGGTATTTAAGGCTGTCGCAGACTTGTTCTCTGCTACCGAAGAGGGGAGGACCAGGTCTAATTATCTGAAGTTACAAAGAGGGTAGATTTTTACTGAATATTAGAAGGAACTCCTTGACAGTGAGAGTGGTTTGGCAATGGAGCCAATTGCCTACAGAGGTGATGAGGTCTCCTGCTCTGGGCATCTTCAAGAAGAGGTTGGACAGCTCCCTGGTGGGGATGCTCTAGTTTGGAGATCTTGCACCGCGCAAGGGGTTGGGCCTGATTGCCCATGTGGCCCTTTCCTACTCTATGATTCTATGACATGAGGTATTCCCATAACATCCTTTCAATGGAAGCTGCACAGTTTTTTGGGGAAGAAAAAAAAAGCCTTGCAGTAGAGATAGCTATGCTGCTATTTCCCCCCCATCTGCTGCACTTTTAAAATGCTCTGGCTAGCTGTGCAATCCAGCAGATTAAAGAGGGAGTACACAGCCTATAAAGAACTAGAGAGAAGTTAAAATTAACAGTTCACCCAATGGTCAGGGGACTGGGAAAGCACAGCACTGCTCCTTTTGCCAGCACTAAATACAGAGGGGTGAGGTCTCCCCTTTTTATGTTGCCCATCAAATGAAAAGACAACATGTGAAACTCTAAACATCAGCCATCTCATTCAGAAGTGGGAAAATCAACTTCTTTGCACTATACAATCATATAGTAGCCACAAAAAAACTAGTCAAGGGGAGCCCTCCATCAGGAAAAAACACACACACACACACAAGAGCCTGCAAGCACCAGAGAAAGCAATACACTTTTAAAGTCAGATGTGTAGACTGTGTACAAAAAATGAGGAACAAAGACACATTTGCTATACAATGACCAGACAATTCAAAAGAACACAACTTGGAAAGGTTACCTTTTTGAATTTCAAAAACATTGGTGCAGAAAGGCTACTTTTCCAAGCTCAGAGCAAGACCTGGAGCTAGCAAAGAATCACGGCGCAGGAAGAAACAAGCAATATTGGATGCTTACAGGCCGCACTGCAGACACTGTCTGGGCTCTTTGTGAACCACTGCGTGAATACTGGAAGCCAACCTGAGCAACATGCGGTCTCTCTTCCTTTTCCCCTTCCTGGTATTAACTGTACATATACACGATGCATGGATTAACTCAAACCCTGGTTAAAATTAAACACAGCTCTCTCATAAACCCTGGACTAAGGTGGGTTTGCAAACCACGGTTACAGGGGAACAGGATGAATGTTGAGAATGGGGCAAAACCATGGTTTAAGGCTGCTACAAGACTAGAGAGCACACATGGGAGAGGCTCCACATGTCTCAACCACAGTTTATAGAGAGTTAATTTTATTTATTTTAAAGCTATTAAAAGTACCCAGCTTCACTGAGATTTTAAACAAAATAGTCCTTCAAGTGTGCTCTCCTTTCTCCTCTCTCCTTCACCCTAGTACTTATTTCCACGCTGGTCCTTTTCTCTCTCCACCCTAGTATTCATTTTGCCTACACCAGCTTTCCTTGGCTTATAAACACCTTTATCTCCTTTATCTCCTTCACACCAGTGCTGTTATCTCTTTTCTCTTCCCTACTGCTTTTATTTCTCATTGATCCTTCTCTCCCTTCATTTCCCAATGCTCCCACTATCCTTACACCGTAGATCAAGGCAATCATTCAGTCTCTTTCTCTCTTTCTCTGAGTTGTCATATTCTAGTCTTCCAAATCCAGGAAGCCATTTTGCCATATTATGCAAATCATTTGCTAATTATGCAACTCGTATGATAAAAATAATTGACCTGCATGTGCATACCCTGTTCATTTACCACTCAGAAGCATTTCTTTAAAAGCTGCTCTATAAATAGGAGTTTTCTTAGATTCTTTGCATGTAATGTAGAGGTACACAATCTGCAACCCAAGGTGAATTGTGTACTCCATGATTTCTTTTATCACCTTTCCCCCTTAAGGAGCTCCTGTGCCTTTAAGAGCTGCAGGAGATGCTGATATTCCACAGACACAGCTTTCCTTTAAATGGGGATTCCAAAAACTTAACTTGAGGCATCTAAAATTACTGAAATGTGCCTCTACTCAGCATCATTAGCCATTGAAGGCTGCTTTTCAGTGATAAAACATGCTCAAAGTGACTTCTTGTAAAATCAGGAAATAAGACATAACGCAAAATGTTTCCACAAACAATTACAACTAGGGATTTAAATAATCATAACAATAAAGATCTCACAATTATAACTAGATACGAAGATGAAACCAATCCATGAAGAATTTACACTAAAGTCTTAAAGAAAAGAGATACCAAAACAGCAGCAAAATTATAATTTATCCAAAGCTAAATGCTGCCTCAGCCACAATGCTTTAAAGAAGACACATATTCTTGTGGTCTTCAGGCAGTCAGCAGTTCCTGCTGTTGCATCACTTTTGTAGCTCAAGTCACCAGGGCTCTGTCCTCCCAGACCAAATGGAAGTGAGCAAGCTTCTCTCCACGCTTCTACTGGGCACCAGAAGTCAGTCTCAATCTCTATGGGTTGTTGTTGTAGTTGTGTACCTTCATGTGATTTCTGACTTATGGCAACTCTAAGGAGAACCTATTATGGGGTTTCCTTGGCAGAATTTGTTCAGAGGGAATTTGCTTTCACTCTTCTCCAAGGCTGAGAGAGTGTGAGTTGCCCAAGGTCACCCAGTAGGCTTCCACAGGTGAGTGGGAATTCAAACCCTGGTCTCTCGGCATCCTTGTCTAACACACAAACTACAATATCATACTGGTTGTCATACTGAAATTCCCTAAATGAAGCGATGCAGAAAGGGAAGATCCGAGGCCATGACTGGGCAATTCTGTGTGCTGCAGTCCAAAAAGGAAATTTTCCAAGGTCTGCTACATACAGTCAAGAACACATGTGTCAAACACAAGGTCCACGGACTGAATCCAGCCGGCCAGGCCATTTCATCTGGCCCTCACACCTCTCCTGCAGCTGCGGCACTCCCCCCATGGCGAGCCTGATCCCCACATTGCAGGCCCCCGGCTGCCAGCATTCTGAAGAGGGGCCCAACAGCCAGCACTCGCAATCTACTTCTACTTCTGACTGCTCCTCTGTCCAAGTCTTGCCATCAGACCATTACCATGGGTTACCACGGCAAAGCTCTGCATGGCTTGCAAAAGTTGAACAGAGGAGCTGTCAGAAGTAGAAGGAGATTGCAAGTGCTGGCTGCTGGGCCCCTCTTCAGAATCCGGCAGCTAGAAGCCTTTAATGTGGGGATCACACTCACCAAGTACAGAGAGCAGTAGGGGGGCAGAAAGAGCCACAGGGGAGGGGGAGGGGGAGCAGAAAGAGGCATAGGAGGCTGAAAGAGGCACAGAATAATCAAATGCAGAGGCAATTATTTAATATGATAAAAGAGTAGATACCTTTATATAGTCTTACAGATACAACCGACCCTTTGACGGCAACCATAATACTGATGTGGCCCAAGGTAAAATTGAGTTTGACATCCCTGGTCAAGAACAAGCAAGATTCACCAGACAGTTGGGTTACACAGTGGTAGCACCTCCGCTGTTTCAGCAATGGAGAGGTCAGAAACAGAAGGGCCAAATTTAAGTAGGTTGGTTCTAGCCACTTGAAACCAGCTGCAAATATTTGGACCAAAAAGCAGGGCTTCGTACTCTCTAGAGGGCTGCTACTCTTGAGGAGTTCTCTTAATTCGAACGAGCCTGGCATCTGTCACCTAGTGGTACTGATGGCTACAGACAGTTTCTGATTACTTAAAATTAATCTGTTATTAAAGCAAAATAACCTTAGATGCTAACCCTCAGGGGATGGGCCTGCGTTATCATTTAAAACACACACACACACACACACTTTTCAAAGCAGCTTACTCTGTTTAAAAAAAACTTAAAAAATAATTTTTAAAAAAATCATTGAACATTAAAGCTGGAAACAAATTATAAGGAAATGTTCATTTATATACGACTTGGTTGAATGACTTTGCGTATGGATCAAAACACCATTTCTAAAGCATAAAGCACCCTTTGTTTTTAGAGCATACACACAGGCACATGTTGTAGCAGACATCTTCTCAGAAGAAGCATTTCTGCTGTGAATGTCTTCTTAAAAAATGCTATTTGCCACCTGCAGGTTAGAATAATAGAATTCCAAGAGTTGGAAGGGACCACTTGTGCCATCTAGTGCAACCCTCTGCGATGCAGAAACATATACCTAAAGCACTCTTGAAAGACACCCATCCCAGTGAGACCTCCAAGAGTGAATGTCCCCCATTCTCTGAGGCAACCTATTCCACTGTCAAACAGCTCTTACAGGTTTTTTTAAAAAAATTCTTCCTAATGTTTAGGTGGTATTTTTTTTTCTTGTAAATCTGAACCTGTTGGTTTGGGCTCTAGTCTCTGGAGCAGCAGAAAACAACCTCACTCCATCTTCTACATAACATCCCTTCAGATATTTAAATATAGCTTTCATAGCACCTCTCAGTTTTCTCTTTCCAAGCTACACGTATCTAGCTGCCTAAATCGTTCCTTGGAAGGCTTGATTTCCAGACTTTTGATCTTCTTGATCACCTTTCTCTGGACACACTTCAACTTGGGAAGATCCTTCTTAAACTGTGGTGCCCAGAACTGGACACAACATTCCAGGTCTATCAAAAGCAAAATATAGCAGTGCTAATACAACTGCCTTGGCTTTTCTGGCTGCTGCATGAAACTGTTTTCAAGTTTAGTCTGCGGTCTACTAAGGCCCCTAGATCCTCTCCACATATTCTGCTTTCAAGCCAGGTGTCACCCATCCTATATTTGTGCATTTCATTTTTGCTGCCTAAATGTAGTACCTTACATTTATCTCTGTTGAAATTCATTTTGTTAGTTTTGGTCTAGTCTGCCAATTTGTCAAGTTCATTCTGAATTCTGACCTTGATCTCTGGGGCATTAGCTACCCCAGAGGACAGGATTTTCTAAGCACTTGTGTTAAATATCCACTTACCTATCTAATCTTCTCCCTAATATAATGTTGTTGTTATTATGCGCCTCCAAATTCTTTCCAACTTAAGGCAACCCTAAGGCAAATCTATCACTGGGTTTTCTGGGGCTGAGTGTGAAGCACCCAAGGTCAGTCAGTGGGTTTCCATGGCTGACCGGGGAATTTAACCCTGGTCTCCAGAGTTGTAGTCCAGCGCTCAAATCAGTACAATACACTGGCTCTTGCCTAAGAAAATATTGAACTAAAAAGACTAGTTGTGTAATCTAATAGATCAATCAATTAAATATGGTGCAGCCATACTTAAAACAGATCTCAAAACAGTCTCAAATCATACAAACAGGGAAAGACAATAACATAATAGGAAAACCTTTAGGATAGCAGTGAGGGATTTTTACTTAACATTTAAAGTCTGAAGAAATGGGGGGGGCGTTAGGGGATTCCCTGTGCTGGTGCTTGAAACTAAAATTACTTTGCCTGCTTCAGACATAACAGGAGATGCCTTCAATACCTGATCTTCATTTAAGGCACATATCCCTCAAATTGAAACCACCAAAGGTAGCACAACCAGGAATTCAAAGGCGCAGGGCACATTTGGCTCCATCCAACATAGGCATACCTTATGAAGTCACTGTACTCCATCCAGAAGACTCCCTCACTGCTCCCATGGGGCATCAGTTCGTGCCGCAAGTGTGCTGGCCAGTGGGGCCACTCATCAGACCAGCTTCCATTCCAGGAGAAGCGACCCCATGGATTACGGAGTCGAAGCAGCCTGAAGCAAAGAAAGGATGGAAGAACTGACTAAGTCAGGCCTGAGTGGGACAGGTGTTCAGAATCAGTTTAAACTTCATTTCTGAGTTAATTTTCTGCCCTGATCTTCCAAAAGAAAGTCAAAAAGAGTTTACACACTGCAGAATCCAACAGAAAAGCCCTTCAGTAGCCAAAAGGGAGTTATTTCATCCTCAGCAACAGAATCAGATAAATCAGGAAATTAACAGTGCAATTCTATTTATACTTATTCAGAAATAAATCCTACTGCATTTAATAGGATTTCCTCCCAGATAAACATGTACAGAAATACAATGTAAATTGCTCACAGTCTATAGGAATATGAAGGTTTATATCCATACTGCAACCATATAAAAGAAGCATTAAAACAATCAACTGAATTGATTAATTAGTTTATCAATTATATTTGTATGGTTTTAAGCTTTTCCTGTTTTTTGCATGATTTGCATATGTCATACAACACATCACCTTAGGAGAGACATTATGTATGCAAAAGAAAGGAGAAAACCTCTGAAGTGGCACTTGCCAGTGTAGTTTTTAAGCCATGGGACTCAAGTAAACATCACAGTCCAATTTGTTCAGAATGGTGGCATTGGTTTAGTCTACTCAGAAGACTGGTGAGCAGCAACAGAGTACCAAGTATCTGTTTTTAAGAAGAAGTCTAACAGTGTATAAATGTACAAGGTATGCACCAGAGCTTGGAAAGTTATTCTTTTGGACTGCAAATCTCAGAATCCATCAGCCAATGGCCATGCTGGCTGAGGAATTCTAGGAGTTCAAAGAGTAATATTATTTGTCTTGGAAGACATGGAACAGTCTTAGTTTGTGCCCTTGCCAGTAAATCAGGTAGAGGAGGGACATAGTATTTTGATAATTATAGCAGACACTCCTCAAGCTTGTAGGATGGGCAACCACCCAGGCTACACTTCCAAGTAGAAGGCCTCTTGGATTTCCTAGACCCAGATTGTTTAGAGCAGTGGTCTTTCATGTGTAAAACCCAGGATTCCCAGTTGACTCCAACCTGCAGTGTTGGGCTTCATTTCTATTTTATACCAGTTATCTCCTACTGTCTCATATTCATGTCCTTCTTCTGCCATGCAGACAGGGGTCTTGTGATTTTAACAGTTGCAAAGAAGAGAGAAGGTGAACAGTGTGTTGCTTCCCACAAAAAGATAAGGAAAGTAGTACCAAGTGAGCCACTGCTGCTATACAAGGATTAGTACAACAAAGAATCAAGCAGCACCTTTAAGACTTAAAGAGAATTTTTTTTTTAAAAAAAATAGCACGAACTTTTATGGACAACAATCCACTTTCACAGATATATGGAATACATATATCTGCACACCCCGCCCAATCCTTTACCTTTACCTAGATTTTTTTAACTGGAAAAGGCCCCCTGCATTCTCTATCCAGAAGAATCTAACAGGAATGGGCAATTTCACCAGGTCTGCCTCAACCTGTTTTAGACCAAGAAAGGATCTTTTTTTCTGATAATTTTTAAAAATACAACTTCTGGGGGTGTGCTTAGGGATGCACTGGGATCCTAGGGGGTGACATGCAGCCTTGGGGCCCGCCTTTGCCCACCCCATCTTATAGGCTCAGATATACATAGCACACATGGTTGTAGGTGGAACGTTGACTGTGAGGCCAGAGCAAAATCAGATACAGAAAATGCTAACAGCAATAATTATTTTTTTGTGATCTGTAATCCTCCAAAATTCATGATGTAATAAAATTATTAATCTTTCAAATGGCACACAACTCTTCCATTATTTTGCTGAAATAATAATTGAAAATTGTAACAAGAACAGAGGTGCAGGAACCAAGTTCCTCTTTGCATTTGGTAATATTCTCCCCTGCTTTCATCTTATTACAGGTTAAGTATCCCTAATCTGGAAATCGAAAATGTGAAAACTTCCAAAAACTAAAATTTTTTGCTACCAGCCACCTGCTTCCACCTTTGAGGTGGTGGCTGTGGTAACTCCTGCTTATTCTGTTTCTCGGATCCTCAGTCTCTCTCCATCTTGTGTCTCATATGCAGCACAAACAGTGAATGAATGAGACATAAGGCTGGAGAGAGACATGAAGCTAGAGAGAGAGGCAGGATCTCTGAAATAGCAGGATTCAAGGGAAGTGCTTGGCGCAAAGTGATGGCTGTGGTGTATATGCTCATTCATTTGTGGTCTTCCCAAATATCTCCTGTACAGTACAGCATTTTCAAAATCCAAAACAGGAAACACTTCTGGTCCCAAGCATTTCAGAAAAGGAATACTCAACCTGTAATATTATTTTTAAAAATGCTATATCAACAAAGAAAATGGCAGCAGCGCCATTGGAAGAACCAAAAAGGTCAGGAGGTGATGTACCTCCCAAGTGAAAGACTAATGTTCTATATCTCCATAGGATTCGAGAGGCACCTTACTCTGGGCCCAAGAGACCATACTGTGTCCCATTACAACTGCCCAAACTAAATGAAAACATTCTTGGAATTTTGGACATGTTAAGAAGATAGACTCAGACTGTCCCTCTGCCAGCTTCACATTTCACCATAGGAAAGCTCTTGGTGTTTGTGTGTGTTTGTGCGCAAGCGCATGTGTGTGTATGGGGCAAAAAGCTTAGATCAGACATAGAAAGAGAACTTGGAAAAGTCTCAACTATTACTCCCAGTGAGCTGAGCAGTAGCCAGCCACACTCACTGAAGACTCTGGGGGCTGAAGTCCAAAGATGTAACTGCATAGAAGCTATTTGGGGAAAATACAAACAGTATCACGCCTGGTCATATCTTACTGGAAAAACGATATTGCCTTCATAAAAGTCACCAATGGGCTCTACTGCAGAGATCAATCAACAAATAAAAAATGGAGATTATTTTGGAAGCAGGGGAAAAAAGGTTGCATCCTGCCAAATATGAAACATCTGGCTTTTTCAATCCATGAAACAGGTTTTCAGTATTCTTTAGTTCTTATATCTTTCCCTCATGCAGTAATCCCTAACTCAGTGCTCTCCAGACATACCACTGGTCATGAACACTGGAAATGACGGAAGCTGTAGCTCAGCACATCTGGAGGGCACTAGGGCAAGCGACTCTAAGATATTGTTATATATTCTTATATTGAGTGTTATCCACAGCTAGCTGAGAGGTGAATGGGCATTTTAAAGTAAGCAAGTAGCCTGCCTGGCTAATAAAAGGGCCATGATTTTTTGCTTAGCTGTCCTTACCTGCATCCTTGCACATCTCGTACATCCAATACGGAGTATGCATGCCTTGGTCGAAGGCCCATGCTTTCATACGCTGCATCATCCACCTTCATGTTGCCTCCTCCGCAGGATGCACCCATTAGAAAACTGAAGAATGAAGGATGGGAAGGAAAGGATGGGCAAGCGAAGAAGGCGGGTGGAGAGAGAGAAGAGACAAAGATTTATCCTATATGGCTGAGCATCAGATATCAAATGGAGGGAAATCATTTAGGGAACTATTTATTTTAAGTATGCATTATTTATCATTTTCATAAAGTGAGGACAGCTTCCAACAAGAGAAAGGAAAACCTAGTTTTGCTATCAGGCTAAGGAAGACACAGCATGTCTTCTCAAAATGGAGAAATTGCTTGTTCTTGATAAGGACTGATCTATATATGCAGCAAAAAAAGGGATAAAAGAATGACCAAGTGTATTAGTGGACTGCACCATTTCAGAATGCTAGGGATGTGTGCCATTCGATCCTTTATGCAGAGAAACTCTCTGTAAGTAATACATAAACACAAACTGGTATGTCTGGGAGAAATATTCTAGCCCACTCCACTCACATCTTTGCTTATTTCTCACTTGTAGTCTGTTTTATTTATACAGGAAAGCAGGTGGAAATGAGAGAGTCCATTTTACCATCTAATTTTGGTGATGTGATCTGCTGCCTCGGAGTGTAGTGGAGTCTCCTTCCTTGGAGGTTTTTAAGCAGAGGCTTGATGGCCATCTGTCGGGATTGATTTGAGGGTGTTCCTGCATGGCAGGGGGTTGGACTGGATGGCCTGTGTGGTCTCTTCCAACTCTGAATTTCTATGATTCTATGATTCTATGTGCAGACTCAGCCTAAATTCCTGCTTTTAGCATAATAACTATAGTTCGCTACACTGAGGTCCAAATAGCAAAATTAATTTTACAGGGCACAGTTGAAACCAGTACACCACTGCTTTGAATACAATGTTACAAGCAAATATTCCAAGAACGGTAGGGGTACCTCTGCTGTCTTCATTTCTGTATAAGCCTTCATTTGGCCCCTGAGCTGAAGCTACAATGGAAGATGCTAATTTATCACTGTAGCACTAAAGAAGAACTCCTTGTAAGCTAGAAGCAGAATAAGGGGATAAAATCCTTCCACTTTCCCCTTCTTGTACATGCACTGCATCAGCATTTCTACTACCACAGTTCCAACCCCCTGAAATGCTTTAACACAGAGACTATATGCACTATCTGACTTTTGCTATGAGAAAAGGGTAAAGTTCATAACATTCAAAGTTTTGTGTGCAAGTTTCTTGCTTTTCTTTTCCATCCCTGCTCCCCCTTCTTTTGTCATAATAAATGTATAAATGAAATGTACTGACGCAGAGCTTACAACAGAACTTATTCAAGTTCTTATCAAAGCTGTTATGAATGTCTGTTTATTCTGTAAGTCTGAGAACAGGGAGTGTCTTTAAAGCAAGCAATTTGAGCTTATCAGGGTTAGGAAAAAAAGCGAGATGTGTGGGGAAGGTGTACAGAACCACAAATGTAGTGTGGATATAGCAAAGCAGATTTTTATTCCTCCCCTCATAATACTAGAAACTCAGTGTCACCCAAAGAAAGTGACTGGCAATAGATTCAGGCTAGACAAGAGAAATACTGTTACGAATGACACATAGTTAACATCTGTAATTTACAGCCTCAATATGTGGTGGTGCTCATCCATCTGTTGGCTTTAGAAAGGATTCCAATGGATCATCTAACAGCAATTAACAATGACATGAAATGGACTCTCCATGTTCAGATGCAGTGTACTTCTGAATATTGGTTTGTGAAAAACAAAGACTGGTAGGAACTGAGGCCAATGAGCACCACCTTTAGCCTCCCAGAGACATCTCAGGTTGACCATACAGTGAAGCAGGATCAGTTTTAAAAAAAATACTTTTTTGGACTACAATTTCCAAAATACACCAGTAAGCACACCCAGGGGCCATGATGCCTAAGAGATTCATGGAACCATAGCCTCAAAAAGCAACTTTTCCAAGGCCATTTCCACACAAGACTCTTATAGTGCTATTGTTCGATTTTCAACATCCTATGGGATCCTGGGTTTGCAGTTTAGGAAGGGGCTTCAAAGGCCGCTCCATAAATTGCAAACCCCAGGATTCCATAGGATGTTGAAAATGGAAGAGTAGCACTATTAACAGTCTAGTGCAGAAATGGCTCAAGACACAGCCTGGCTTTATCCCAACAAGCTTGTTTCTATGTTCTCAGACTACACAGGGGCTCCATGGACTGGAAGAACATACCCAAAACGGGTCTGTGAGGAACAGGGGTCCACAATAGATAAAACCACTGTAAACCACTTTACTGGAGTGTAAAGAGAACAGCTATTCTAACCCACTGCTCAAATTCAGAAGAAATAACTTAGGGCACAAAAAAACAGTTCTCCAGCAAGATCTGAAACTTTCACTTCAGGGTTCTCTGGAATTTTGAAGAGCATAGGATTCTTGACCACAACATCAGGGTGACACACCCCGTTTGCTGTCTCCCCTCTCCCCTAAAAGTCTCTTAGTTACTTTTCCAATCACATCTGACCCACTCCTGCTCAAAGGGCAGAGGGTTAGCAATCCTTCATTGATGCACAAGCAGACAAACAGTGCATAGAGGAGAGATGCCTGTTCAACAAACCATGTGACATGAACAAAGGAGCCAGGCTACATTTTTTTTAAGCACAATGGCTGCTGGGATCACTAGCCAATACTATATTCCTGAGGAATGAAGAACATCAGAACAGGCTGCCCCATCATCCCCCACCACAAGATGCTGCCAGTCCTCAACATTATAGCTAACTGCTCTGTGTTACACAAAGCTTTGGCATGTTATTTTAGACTACAAATCCCAGAATCTTGCAGCCACCACTGGATCCTGGAAATTGTAGTAAAAAAGCAACTTTTCCAGGTAGGAAAACTGGGAAGTTTGACCCAGCTTCCTATGCAGCTGAGTTAAGTGTAAAGCAGTGGTTCTCAACCTGGGGTCGGGACCCCTTTGGGGGTCGCATGACCCTTTCACAGGGGTCGCCTAAGACCTCGCTTCAAGCCCTTCTCAGGTTGAGCTTCTGACACTATGATAATGGGTGGGGGTCACCACAACATGAGAAACTGTATTAAAGGGTCACGGCATTAGGAAGGTTGAGAACCACTGGTGTAGAGCAAGGGTGTGAAACCTGCTGCCATCCACATGTTTTTGGGCCTGGCTGATCCAGGAAGCCAGGAGGGAGTGAAGAGAGAGTGGGCTTGTTTTCCAGTGCTCCAGAGACTAGGACAAGGAGTAATGGATTCAAACTGCAGGAAAAGAGATTTCACCTGAACCTTAGGAAGAACTTCCTGATGGTCAGAGCTGTCTAGCAGTGGAATCTGCTGCCTCAGTGGAGTGTGGTAGAGTCTCCTTCTCTGGAGGTTTTTAAGCAGAGGTTGGATAGCCATCTGTTGGGAGTGCTGTAATGTGTGTTCCTGCATGGCGGGGGGTTGGTCCCTGTTGTCTCTTCCAACTCTATGATTCTATGATCCAGTTTAGTTCTCTACATTGGCCAGAGAGAGATCTCTAAGTTCCAGTAGCATTCCTCTTTCCCGTCTTTAGATGTGGCCCAATAGACAATAAGCTGCACAGATGCCAGATTCTCAGCCTGGTAATTTGTGGATTAGAACCACTACAACAACCGTGACACAGGCATGAATTGGAAACACACAACCTGTGCAACCACTCAAGGAGAAAAGCCACATTCTGTGTCAAACCTAGTCAAGTTACTTTTCTAGACTATGACTATCAGAACCCCCTACAATTTTGTAAATATAAGACTCTGGGATCTGAAGTAAAAAAATAAAAATAAAATTAATGTTTCCAAGCTCCAGTGAAAACATAGGGTAGCAGGCAAAATGACATGCTCCTCTGTGTCACTCTCTGCTGAAAAAGGACAGTTGGCCCTCTTAAGTCTGCAGCTATGACCTTTACACTCCTCCAGGCTGAAGGGGAAAGCCCTCCCTCCTGCTTCGTCTTACCCAGCCTCCTTAGAACTCAGCATTTTGGCCCAGATGAGGTCAGTGTCAATGGGCTCCTCACGAGGGTTAGTGGAGCTGACCTGCAGCATCAGGCTCTCACAGGGGGCGCCGGTTAACGTAGCTAAGCCTTCAATAGCGCGCCCTGCCTGGAGGGCAAAGTATGAGCCGTGGAGTTTGGCCAGGGCCTTCTCAATAAGGGCCACCCATAGCTGCTTCCTCTGGGCCTGAATGGGGAGCAGGGGAGGGGAAGAGAGAGGCAAGACAAATGCAAGACAAGGCAGTCAGATATCACAATTTATAGATGTTTTCTCAGCTGTCTTTTAACAGAATGGCAACACTGAAACACACTTGCACCTTACAAGTTCAAAAGATGTGGTCTTATCTACTTCTTACCACTTTGCCAAGACCATGGGCCACCAGTTACCAAGATAGTCTGGAGCCCATTTGTACTTAAAACTGGAGCTTTAAAAAGTTCCTTTCTTGGACTCCCAGTCAACATACTCAGTGGCCAAGCTGACTGGGGATTCTGGGAGTCGTGATCCTAAAAAGAAGCTTTCCTGTCTGTGGAAGATCAGCAATAGTACCATATTTGTGACCACTGGATACAAGTGTTTTTTTCTTGCCTGGAAATACACCTGACAGCCAATGGGTTATGGATCGATGACAGTGCACAGAATGCTGCTTCGAGTAGCACCTTTTTAAAGTGTCTGATTCTTCAAAGGGTTTCCAACATCTAGTTTAAAAATACTACTAAGCTGTTGGTCCAGATTTGTTTTCAGGTTTCGGAGCAGAACATCTCTCTCTCTCTCTCTTTTTTTTTTTACAAACATCTGACTCTATTTTAAATAACCCTAACTGCTTACATACCTCCTTCTCTGTGCCTTCCTCTGATATAAGATATATTAGTGGCCAAATCCAATAACAGCACCAACCTGAGAAAAGAGGAGGTAGCCACATTCATCACAGGGCAGCATGTCATCCACCAGCACAGTGGTCCAGGTGCCATCTTTGCAAAGCCGCACCTGGTAGGCCCCCTCTGGACAAATAGTCCGTGTGATCATGACCCGTTCCACCAACTCAGGCCGTTCTGCCAGTACAGCCAGGGCACTCAGGAACCTAAAGAAAAGGAGGAGTCAGGTTAAACCAAGTAATTTTGGGAGGCCATGTCTCAACAGAATATTTTTCTCTGTGTGTGTACCGACATAGGCATGGTCTGCTGGATCTACCACCCAAAGAAGACTGGAAATGGTAGAGACTCTGGGGCAGATCTTCCTTGGCTTAAGGCAGTGATGGATAGTGTGTAGCTTTGGCTTGACCTCATGCAGCCTTTTAGCTAATATTAAAAGCTCACTCCACAAAAATAATAATTCCTTTTCCCATCATTCTTCTTGGTGGGAAAGAAGAGAGAAGGAGGATGGGCAAAAGCGAAGGTTGACTATTTTTTGGCTCTGGGCCTGCTGTTGTAGGCTTTAGCCCGGCCCACCACAGCCTTGTCATCGCAGCAGATTATTGCTGAGGGAATTCTGCCATTGTTCAAAAAGGCTGCTTACTCCTGGATTTAAGAGCAGAGGCTCCTAATCCAAATCTCTTGGGTTTTGAGCTTTGCAGAAACCCAAACACAGACAGAGACTGCAAACAATGCAGCAGCAAATATTGGGTACCTGTTTAAGAGTACTGAGTGACAAGCTAAGGGAGGACTGGGATGTATAAAACACAGTTCTGAAATGATCCTATTTATGATCTGCTAGAGTGCAACCCCTACCATGGCATACACACACGGAAAATGCAACTGCCAACATGGCACTGCCTTTCTGCAGTGATGAGATTGCATGCTTCTGTGAGGCAAGAAGCTATGCTGATAGCAGCAGTGCTGCTACAAGCTTCTCCTGAGGAGCCAGACTAAATGTGCCAAATTGGGCAGCGGCAGCAGTGGGGGTGACATGGGCGGAGGGTCTCTCAGAGACAACGGCCGTGGCACCATAGCTAATGCTTGCTAGTACTGTACAGAAGGAGGGAAGGTAAATCCCTTTTGAATGTCTTTTACTATGAAAACCTTATGATGAGACAATCCAGTGCCAGAAGATGAGACTCCCAGGTCAAAAGGCACTCAGTGAGCGACTGAGATACAGCAGAGGACAGCTATGAGCAATGCTGTGGCTAATGATATAACCAGACCCAAGCTGAAAGGATGTTTAGCTCTTGATGTGCTCAGAGATAAAAGGAAAGTCTGAAGCTGCACAACACATATTATGGGAATACTGAATGTGACAAGCATGAATCAAGGGAAGCTAGACATAATAAAACAAGAAATGGAACGTATACATATTGCAATACTTGGGGTAAGTGAAGTAAAGTGGACAGGAATAGGACATTTTCAGTCAGATACTTACACACTGTTTTACTCAAGAAATGAAAATTTAAAAGAAATGAGGTGGTAGAGTCTGACTAAAATATCAATAAGACTTTGGGGAAAACCTATCAATATAATCCTAATAGGTATACCGCAATATTTGATTACGGATTGTGGGCATTAGATACTATGAACTGCTAAAAAAAAAGAAAAGACAAATAAATGGGTATAGAGCAAATCAATCTTGATTTCTCCCTAGAGGCCAAGATGAATAAACTGAGACTGTCACGCTTTAGACATATTATGAGAAGAAATGACTCCTCAAAAAGACAATAATGCTTGGTAAGGCAGAAGACAGTAGGAAAAGAGGAATGTCACATTAGAAATGGGTAGACTCAATCAAGGAAATCATGGCCCTGACTCTGCAAGACTTGAGTAGGATTGTTGAGAACAGGGTGACTCATTCACAGGGTTGTCATAAGCTGAAGTCAACTTGATGGCAATTAACAAGAATGCAATTACTTGACTGAAATCAACACTTTGCTCTACGCTAGACAACCCAAAAACAGGTACACCATCACTGGAGTTTCTTTCTGCTTAGGCTTGTTGTGGGGAACACTGTCTATTATTTATTTATTGAACTTATTTCCATTCTGCCTTTCATTTGAAAACACCTCTTTACAATACAGGGAATCAGTGACTCATTATTTTAATGACATGCTATTCAGCTTGAAATGATATTCACAATAGAAAGGCTATATTTCATAAAAGACAAATCAATTTTTTTTAAATGAAAAGAAAAAAAATGAGAATACCACTGCAAACAACTGGCACATCATGAGTAACTGATACTCCAAGGATTTCATATTGAACTGTGAGTGCAGTTTAAATGTGCTTATATTGCAAATTTATCATAATACAACATTAACTGAAAGGTGTCCAACTCTGGGATGAGGACATGGATAAACAAAACCACACACATACCCCTGAACCTGTATTTCTATAGCATGTAATTCTGCTGTTCTGTGAGGTCACAAGACAGATGATCAGCCCTGTGATTTAGTGACTGATATTATTAATCCAGCTCCAAACGGGACAGCACTTCATAGGAATTGATTACATTCCCTAAAGGTAAAATGAATATGGATGAAAAGGATTGAAACAGTCCTCGTCTCTGACATAACCTGGTTCGCCAGGCTGTCCCAGGGAGCAATTTGGCCCCAAGGCAAATCTAGTTCCTCACTCCTGTCCTAGAACATGCTGAAAATTATTTGGGCACTCTTTATCAGACCAATCAAAGAATATGCAAAAGACGTGCCAGAGGGTGAACACTGAAAAATTGTGTTATCTGCAAAGATCTCAATCTGCCTGGAAGAGCTACATTTTTTGATGACAACTCTCCAAATTCCCCAGCCAGCATGGCCAACAGACATAAATGGCTATGCTGGTTGGGTGATTTGGGGAGCTGTAATCCAAGGAAGTAATTTTTTCAAGCTCGAAGTCAATGGCATGTACAAAGAGCACAGCCTCACTCATCTAGAGTTTTTTCTGTTTGGATCTTTGCTTTGCAGTCAATTCACCTGAGGATCCCCAATTAATCTCCATGCTCTCCCTGCTTGGGGGGGGCAGGGGTGGTGAGATAATGTGGGAACACCTCCCTTTTCTCGATGGCAACAAAACCAAAGGATTTTTCAGGCTAGGCTGATCAAGTGACACAAATGTTCCATCAATACCACCAGAGGGCAGCCTGTGTCTACAAGTCAGCAGAAAGGAAGGGTCCCAAGAGACAAGGAATTATGAAGCCTTGAGATACATGACCAGCCAGTGCCATGTGTGGAGATGCTGTGAAGGAGAACTCCACCAAATAGCAGTGGGGCCCTCAAGATGTTCTGAAGTGCCACGTCCAGCAGTTAGAGCCAGCAAAGCTAACATGAAGAATGCTGGAAGCTGCCGTTCAAGAAGAGCTGGAGGGCCACACTTTAATCCCTCTGCCACAAGGCTGCCACAAAGAACCAGCTGCCTACAGTCCAGGACTGTGACCTACAGAATATTGGCCTGAATTGGGCTCTGTCCTGGGAAAGGCCTTATGGATGCCCTTGCATTTTGTGCTGGGAAGCAGAGCTGATTTCACGGGGATCCACTGTCATCTCTGCCTGTTGTGTGGATCTAGGCAACAGTGACTATTTAAAATATAGACAATGCTTGTGCAAAATTAGGCACCATGCTGTGGTGTTTTAACATATGCAGTTTCAGGAAGTCAAAGGCACAAGGAGGAATCCTGCAGCTGTTATTTCTTACCAGCAATTTCCCAGCAGTCCCTGCAAGATGTCAGAAGGCCGTGGGGTCCGGAAAACTGACCAATTGACTGAACGGTCCTTGAAGATGCTGCAGTTTATTTCGTGAGGCCTCAGCCACTGCTTTACTCGCTGCTGGACACTGTCCCCTTCAGGGAAGCCGACTGACTTGGGTCCAGGAGGGAAACTGTCATCCACAAAGTTGACCTTGTTCTGAAGAGACAGAATTTTGTACCAAGTCAAGAAATTCTTACCAAAATAGTTCTAAGGGTTCAACACTCCACCTGGATCATTTTGCAAAGCTAAAGGAGTTTAAATACTCATTTAAGAAAAAGCTGCCTCACACACATCCATCACAGCAGTAATTGCTCACAACAATATATATTCTTGCTGGAAAAATCCTACCTCCTTTGAGGGTTATAAGAGTGGGAGAAATACTTCTGCAAGGCATTGCATTATGTTCTCAGTGTCATTTTATTTTCAGAATAAAAATAAAATAAAAATAAATAAATAAATAAATAAAATGGGAAGGAAGGAAGGAAGGAGGGAAGGATGGATGGAAGGGGAGAAAGCAAAAAACAGGAGGGAAGGGGGAACAAGAGGACAGGGAAGGGAAGAGAGAAATCTAGATAGGGAGGAAGACAGATAAGAGTCTCCAAGTCAGGGAAGGAAAGGGATCCAAAGGCAGATGATGTTGCTGTCCCTGCTGATCAGAAAGTTCAAATGATCCAGCTCAGCAAGTCCAGGCTCCACCACACCACTGCATTGCTGTGTGTCTCATGCTACAGCTGTCTCCCTGAATCAGACTGCAATTAATGCCATAGGCTTCCCCAATAAAGCATCAGAGGTTTTATCTTTCAGAGGAATACTGAAATCATTAGCCATCTCCACAAGGGAAACAAGGCTAAGCCAGGGAAGGGAAGCATCTGTGTTGTATATAAAGGGTATCCAAATCTATAGCAGCCAGCAAACAGGCTCTTCTTTGGTGGACCAGAACTATGGCTTCAGGGCCTCTGGTTATTCTGTCCTGACACATTATACGTTTGTCCTCACAGCTGATGTGGCGGGGGCAGCAGGACCATGTTTAGGCTTGTCTACTTCCTTGCCAAGCTGGCTTCTCATGCATACTCTGTGAGTACCTTGGAAGAGAAAAGAAGCACTGCTTCTATGTGGACTGTTTCTGGAGCACTGACAGTGCACATCCTACAGTGAGAAGCTACAAACAAGGGATATTGTCCTCTCAAGTTGTTCCCAACCTATACAAACAGTGCTTATGCTTGTATCAGCTCTGGAGGCAGTGAAGTCAGAGTGTGCTGCGAAAGCTCATGGCTTAAGAGAGAGCCAGTGTGATGCAGTGGTTAAAAGTGCTGGGTCAACATTTGGAAGATCCACATTCTAGTTCTTACTGAGCTGTACTACTTGTCAGTACCAATCACAGTCTCTCTCTCAGCTAATCTATCTCATGTGGCTCTTGTGAGAATAAAATGGGGAGGAGAAGAGCTATGTATACCCCCTTGATCTTCTCAGATGAAAGATGGGATACAGATGAAACCAAACAACAACAAAAAAACCCAACAACAAACAAAGTGCTGAGCTATAGGTTGTTGTGGGTCTTCTGGGTTTTCAGGCCGTGTTCTATTAGTATTTTCTCCTAGGAAAATGCTAGGAGAAAATACTAATAGAACACAGCCTCAAAACCCGGAAAACCCACAACAACCTAAAGATTCCAGCCATGAAAGCCTTCATTTTACAAAGTGCTGAGCTATGGCTGAAATTTCTAGTTTGAATAGCACTTCTTGAACTCACTTGGGCAACCTTAGGGAACACTCTCTCTTTCAGACTCAAATATGCTCCACATACATGTTATACAAGAAGAATAACACAAGTTTCTGTGAAACTTCAATGCTGGTGCACTGCAACTCTTATCGGTCCTATTTAGCACAGCCAATGGTGAGATCATGGAAGTTGCAGTTCCACAAATTCTGGAGAGCCACATATTGGCCACCTCTATTATAAGTGCTCTGAAACCCTTGAAACCATTGCTTCTCAGGCTATCTGATGTGAGGGACTGGCAACTATTTCTACCTAATGGGTCAGGGACTACTGCACCTTATTTGTGCCCATTGGCTATCACTGCTTCTTTCCCAGAAACTCTCTCCATCCTGGCAGCCAATGGTTCAAGGACCAGCAGTGATTCATGGACCACCACTTTACAAAGCACTGCTACAACACACTATAAAGGGCATTTTCAGTCATGGCAGCATAGTTATGGGCCACAGTTTGCTCCCCACCTTTCCTCATCTGGCATCAAATGTGTTTTTTCCCCTGGATACAGGCACAGGCACTTTTATTTATCCAGGCTCCCCAATACAGAATGTGAACTGAACTGGTTGTGTACACTTGCTCTGTTCTGGTAAAATTTAATGTCGTTTGATTTCAGTGCAATTACTTTCCATTTGTTTTTATTTTAAAGAGATTCTGTACTGGTGTACTTATGTTCTTGTAAAACTTGCTCAGTTCTACCAAGTCCCATATTGTCAAACTTCATTGTAGCACAGAAATGAACCTGAGCTCTCCAAGGCAGTGATGACAGAGTGTGAGGTTTTAAGGGTTTTGATCGCATTTCCAGTGCCAGGGTGAACAGCAGCAGCCCAGATAAGTATGGGAATATTTGTCACCTAAAAGACGGACACCAGGTATCAAATTGGCTGCAGAAACCAGGCACAGAAGATCTGCCATCTGTGCTGATTGGAGAAACAACTTTCATCAATGAAATCACAGATACTCAAGATAAGGCACCTCACACTGTGAGCTAACAATCTTTTACATTTCTTGCTCTTAGGTGCCTTCAAGTTGTTTCTGACTTACACAACCCCCTCCTAGAAATTTCTTGCCAAGATTTATTCTGAGGAGTTTTGCCACTGTCTTCCTCTGAAGCAGAGAGAGTGTGGTGTGCCCCATGGTTGCCCAGTGGGTTTCTGTGGCTGAACGGGGAATTGAACTCTGGTCTCGAGAGTCCTAACGCAACACTCAAACCACTATATCATAAATTAGAGAAATCATTAAATACTGACTACTGCTCCACATACAGAATCAAAAGCAAATGCAAATCATCATCATTCCCTCCACTCAAAAATAAATGGGGTCATTCCCTCTGGTTATTTGAATGTCTAGAATGAGAGCCTGGCTTTTGTGCCCCTGGAAGGGGAAGGCCTGCAGGAGATGAAATGAGAAAACTTAAAAATGCTACCTCTTCTCTCCTTCTTTTTCACGTGTGCAGTCCTCATTACAGCACATATAACTAAAGGAATCTTCTTAGAGAGAGTTCTGATCTCAAGGAAACTGACATTTGGTAAACAGATTTATTGCTTTCACATACTAACACCAACTGATCACGGTAAAGTTCTGAAAGACCTCTATCATATTATGCAGCCTTTGAAAATTAAGAGCAAGGGTTATGATTTGCATTTTTCTGGATCCTGTTATGTTCCATCGTGCTCCCACATCTGTGTAAATATGTTTTATTTCTGAGCATTTGTGAGCACTCTGTACTGCATCCGAAGAAGTGAGTTTATATCCACAAAAGCTCATGGGAAAATAAGAACCAGTTAGTCTTAAAGGTGCTGCAAAATTTCCAGCCCTGACCCCCAGTCCTCTTCCTCCTTTTTATGTCTTCTCATAGTATCTCCAAAATACAATAGTTTCAATTTAGTCATCTTGGCTTCTAGGGAGAGTTCAGGCTTGATTACTCTAGGACCCATTTATTTGTCTTTTTAGCAGTCCACAGTATACCTTTACACTTCAGGATCTTGACTTGTTCCTTCATAGCTAATATTCCTAGTGCTAGTCTTCTTCTAATTTCCTGACTGCAGTCTCCATTCTGATTAACGACTGAGCCACTGTATGGAAAATACTGAAATTTTTCAAGGTCTTCATCATCTACTTTAAAGTTGTGTAAATCATCTCTGGTCATTTTGTTTGTTTGTTTGAATGTTCAACTGTAATGCTATCTCTTCTCCTCTGCACCATTTTTTTGAGTTTCTTCAGTAATCATTCCAAGTTTTTGCTATTTTCTGCTAGTAGTATGGTGCCATCTGTATATCTTAAACTGTTGATGTTCCTTCCCCTAATTTTCACACCTCTTTCCTCCATGTCTAATCCTACAGTTGATTCAATGGGTCTACTTTAGCTGGGGCTGTCAACAGGATTCAGATCATTGTCAGCAAGGTCTACAAACATTCTGTGGTATTTATTCTATTATCTCTTGCATTGCAGATGGGGCTGAAATTGAATACAGTGACTTGCTAAAGGTAGCCGGCAATTTGGTGGCTAAGGTGATGTCCAAACTCAAGTGTATTTGCATATGTTTGCTTTGTACCAACTATCGTGTTTCTGTGAGTGATGAGAGAGAAAGTAGGTATGCATGCAGTACACTGAGGCCTCAGTCCCAAAGAAACAGGGATGTAGTACACCACTACATCCCTGACCACTAGAGTTCTGCACAGTCCTCCACTGTAGCCAAGAAGAGTTACTTTTTGGAGCTACAACACTTCAGAATCCTCCTACCAGGTAGTTGCACTGATGAGGGATTCAGGGAGCTGTAGCCCAAAAAGTGACTTTTCCAAGCTTTAGGTTTCAACAAACCACTACTCAGAGAGGCTTACCTATTCAAAGGGATCTTGCAGAACCACTGAGACTAACCGAGAGAAGAAGTTGGTAGCTTAAGATTCATAGACTCAACTCTACTTCACCAGATGCAACTGACGGATCTGATGAAGTAGACACAAGTCTATGAATGTTTATGCTACCAACGTATTTCTCTCACGTATCTCTAAGGTGCTAACAAGATCCTTTTGCATACTGATCCAGACTAACACAGCTATATCTTTGAATATGCTTACTGAGGCAGCAATGAAGTTTAAAAAGTTGCTTTTTAAAATGAAAAAGAATTCTCCATCAGGCCTCATGGCTTGCATTTTGCAAGCAAAACTGTAAGCAGGAAGATAAGGAGAGGAACTCACCTCTTGACAGAAGGAGACAATGTTTTCCCAGAGAGCTTTTGCCTCCCCTTCATCAGTCTGCCGCCGCTTCTCTGCATGCATGCTCTCCCGGCGCCGGAGCGGCTTGGTCCCTTTGCGCTGAGACATGTACCCCTGAGGGGTGTGGCAAGCCACACAGTGCTTGGCCTTGAGCTCATTGAGCAGGGTGCAAGCAGGGCAAGGCCAATGGGCTGGCCTTTCTGGAGTGGCGGGAGGCTGTGAGGGGAAAAGGCGGGCCACCTTGCGAGCTGAGGGGGCTTTGGAGGTGCAGGCCGGGCAGGCCGGGCCCTTGTCTGAACCACACTCAGGGCATTTGGGAGTCGACTCGCCCTGCAGGCCATGTTCCTGGAAGCCGTGCAACTTGGAGGAGCCACAGGCCTTGCACTTTTGCGAGGCTGTGGGGTTTTTCAGTGTGCATTTGGAACAGGACCAGGTAGTAAAGTCAGGGCTGGATGGGCCACAGGGGGTGAAGCGCACCGAATCCCCCGTCAGATCAATGGTGTCGCTGCCCTTCTGGGTGTTGCAGGCCTTGCACATCCCAACTCCTGAGGTATTGAGCAGGGAACAGCTGCTGCATTTCCAGGGCGACGGGCTCACCTCCATCTCCTCCTCCAGCACACTCAGACGCTTGGTAGCCATCAGTTCCTGGAAGCGAAGGGTCTTCTGCACAGGTGCAGGAGGGGAGGCAGGCTGGGAAGTGTCAGGCACTGGTGGCTGCAGCTGGGGGGCACCTCTCGGCGGCTGCGGGGAACCGGATTGTTTTGGAGGCCTGGGGAGAAAAGGCTAAAGCTTGGCATCTTCTGGTTGTCCTGCTCCAGGGCAGATGTGCCCTGGTTGGCAACTGGGTGGCTCTCTGGGGTCTCTGTAACTGCACTGGGTTGAGGGGTGGCAGGTGCTACGTGGAAGCCAGCGGGAGCAATCACTTCAGGGACGACCAGCGCCTCGGGTGGAATCTTGGGCAGCGAGAGCTTCCGGGGTCCCCCGCAGGCCGAGCAGGAGTTGGCCACGGGGGTGTTGTGGAGGGTGCAGCGTTGGCAGGCCCAACCCTCCTCCAGTCCTGCCTCCTCAGGGCTCTTCCCTCCCGAGTCCTCTCCGGAGCTCTCAGCCTTCAGCATCTCCTCCTTGCAGGTCCCCTTGGGCTCAATCAAGATGGCAGGCTTGGGCAAGACTCCGTTGATGATTGGCAGTGGGGAGCCCCCAGGGCCTGGCTCTGGGGTGAAGCCGCACACCTCACACGCCTCTTTGCCCAAGAAGTTCCTGAAGGTGCAGCGGGCACACGCCCACTTCTGCTCCTCCACACTGAGGCGCAGGATGTGGTTGAGGTCGGGCTTCTGGCGAGGGGCCTCGCAGATGGAGCATTGGCGCTGTCCCACGGGGTTCAGGAATGTGCAACGGGTGCAGGACCATTCCCGCACAGCGGCCATAGAACCAGAATGGGTGTGGCTGCAAGAGACAGGAAAAAAGGAAGGCCATGAACAGATCCTGTAAGAAGGGGGAGACAGGAAGGGGGACAGTGGGAGGGTCCTACTTGTCTAGGGCCCTCCAAAAAGTTTTGCTGGACTCCCAGCTCCCATCAGTACCAGCTAGTAGGGCCAATGGGGAGGGAAGGGGAGATCAGGGTTCCAGTCCCGGTAGATTTGGAGGGGTACAAGTTTCCCTTCACCTTGACTTACTGGAGAGGAATCAGTACAGTCAATCAGGGACAAGAAAGAAGCTTTCATTTCAAGGATGGAGAGCTGCACTCACAGAAGAGGTCCTTCGGGGAACACCATTCTGCTTCCATTCTTGGAAGCTCCTTCTGTATACTGAGTTGCTATTCTGGGCCTCACTCATGGTATTACCATTTAATGGAATTTAAAACATTCATAGCATTCCAAGTGGAAGTTGCCCCCTCTCAAAAAGTCCTAATAAAGTGGGCTCATAACGCTTTAGGGTGGGGGACTCATACAGGGGAATCCGTTTGGGTGAAAGGTTGCTTAAGATTACCTGCTATGTTTGAGGCCAGTATGAGAGAGCCAGCACAGTCTATTGGTTTGAGAATCTAAGATTCTGAGAGACCAGGATTCAAATCCCTGCTCTGCCATAGAAACTCTTGAATGATGTCTATGATGAAAACAATGGCAAAACACTTCTGAATAAATCTTGCCAGGAAAGCCTTAGAATAGGTTTGTCTCCAGAAACAATACACAATGAGATTTGAAATCGGCCTTCTCAGTTCTGCAGCCGTTGTGCTGCACTATTTCCCAAGGGGCTGACTGATCTCAGAGGAACTCACGCAAAGTGAGATTGCTGAGGAAAGCACTGCCTGGCAGAGTGCAGCAATAGCCCATGCCAGTTTGCAGCAGTTTTCCAAAACGCTCAAGCCTAGGAACTTCTGAGACCTGCTGTCCAATATCCTTTGAAAAATCAGAGGAGATCTTCTACACAAAAAGTATATGTTCCACCTTTAATCCTGCCACCTCTTCCATGGACCTACTTAACCACTGGTGACATTTTCATCCCACCTCTCCTCCTGTTGGCTCAATGTAGCATAACCCAAGCAAATTCTAATGGAAATAATGGAACACAGTGGTTGATAAAACTAAGAGATAGGGTAAAAATTCAGAATATAGGGGGTGGGTTTTTAGCTTTTATCAGCTAAATGCAAGCAATTCACTTGTTTTTGGAAATCACAAGAACAAGCCAAGAAATCTCTTCTCTTTCTTGAACTTCTAGCCCAAAACTTCTTATAGAAGTTTTCTCTGCGCATCTGGGCATTGTGATTATGTAATCAGAGCAATCATTGCCTAGGTTTAGTTTTCAGTTTTTTCTCCAAACCTGAAAATTATTGCAGGCTCTTCCAGTTGCAATTTTAACAGAAAGTAACTTCCTTTGTTGTTGTGCGTATTTCTGATCTATAGCAACTCTGAGGCAAACCTATCATGGGGTTTGCTTGGCAGGATTTATTCAGAAGGTGTCTGCCTTTGCCTTCTACTGAGGCTGAGAGAGTGCGACTTGCCTAATGAGCTCCAGTAGACTTCCATAGCTGAGCAGGGATTCAAACCCTGGTCTCTCAGTGTCCTAATTCAACACTTAAATCACTAATACCACACCAGCTTTCAAAGCTACCTATAGAAAAGCAAAATACAACAAAATCCACAAAAGAACAGTATCTTTATAGGCCAACCCAAATGCATGAAATATAACCTATAAGCTTTCAAAGATCCACTGGAGGTTCGAGTACTGGAAGTTTATTTAGGAATGGTATCAGCCTTTAATCGGAGGCTGTGTTACAACCAAAGCAAATTAAGTGCTACCTTTTCTTCTCCTTTGTCCTTCCCAATGCCTGCAGTTTATTAGACCAAGAGGGCCTAAATATCCTAACGGCACCAGATCCTTTCTGATTTTGGAAGCTAAGCAGAGTCAGCCCTAGTTAGTATTTGGATAGCAGACTGCCAAAAATACCAGGTGTTATAGATTGTATTTCAGGGGAAGGAACTGGCAAAACCACCTCCTAAGTACTTGCCTAATAAAACCCTATAAAATTTATGGGGTCACCAGAAGTTTACAGGAGACTGGAATGTACGTACGTACGTATGTACACACACACACACACAAGCTTGAAGGAGGGGCAGCCCATCTTTTTTTCCATATTGTGTCTTGCAGTTCTTACTGTAACAGCTCCACCAGCTATTAAAGCCACGAGAATCATTCCAGAATCCTCCCTTTTGTTTTCTTACATGTCTGCACTTGACTGTGCCCTGTGTCATGTAGGGTAACTAGGAATGACAACAGAGGACTGCTGGAACTCCTAGCTTTCCTCTTCCTGTAATTTGGTTTGCCTGAGAACATGGGATCTGATGTGGTTTCTTGCAGATTTCCTCAGCCACAGACAGTTCACATTAAGTACTGTGAAGTACTAAGCAAGTTAAAACAGCAACAGCAGCTGGTCCTATTAAATCCTACTCACTAAAAGACATATACTCTTTGCCTGAAGAACCAGGGTCTGTAACCTACACAATCTCAGTCTGTTGTTATGTCTTTTGGCTTGGACCAACAGGAGGAAGAAAGAGAGAGGCAAAGAAATGTGGAAGAAAACTCTCCTTCTACCGTTCTTCCTAAGCTGCTCCAGTTGTTAAAAGAAAGGAAAGTGATTTCCATAAAGGAAAAGGAACTGGCAAGCAAGAGGTCAAACAACTCTATGGAGGAGGGAAGGAGATTTAGTCAGTTCTGGCTTCCATGCCAGTGAGGTGGCAAGTCTGCCCTAGATTTTAGTCTGAACTTCAAATGAGCTATATAAGTTATTGGATTTATTTGCAATGAAAGGTTTTAGCACCCCGGGACAGCTCCTCTTCACAATAAAGCCCAGAACTACCTTGCTGGCATGGAAACCATGGAATCACTGGATCTAGACTAGAGAGTTGCTCTGATTTCCCAGAGTATATTCTGGACACAGTATAACACTTAAACTCAAATGCAGATGTTCCTCATGGCAAAACACAGAAAGAGAAGAAGTAGTCTGGGGTCAGATCACTGCTCTATCTACTTCAGCGTTGCCTGCACTGACCAGCAGCAACTCTCTAGATGTTCATGTGGGGATCTTTTCTAGCCTTATCTGAGGATAACTGGGATTGAACCTGGAACTTTGGCAAGTCTAAGATACCAAAGTGTTTAGTCTCACACTGGCCTATAGCCCCCCACATGTTAAAAAGCACGGATTAGTCTGTGTCTTTCCATGTTTCTTCCCAAGGGTCTCCCCTCCCCATCACCACCAAAAGGAAATTAACTAACCAACCAGCCCCAGATAAGTCGCCCAAGGCTGTGGGAACACAGGGTGAGTGACTGAACCATTGCAACAACTGCAGTGCCATAGGAAGTGCTGGGCAGCCTGGCATCTTCACAATAACTGCTACAGACACGAACTTGAAACTTCAGTGATGCGTCATGTTGAGAGCCTCAGGGGCTGGGGCTGGGAATGGCTCATGTCCCCAGAACATTCAAGTGGGAGGAGGGTTAATATCACTTCTTGGAAGGCAGGGAAAGGAAAAAGATTCCATCAAAGGTAAGAAAGCCTTTCCCCTGTGTGTGGGAAGGGGAGGAAACCAGCCCTGTGCTTGGCGTCACCTGATAAAGTCTCCCACAGATTCCTCAGCATCGACATTCACACTCCCCTCTATTCACCTCATCATTCCTGATGTCGATGTCGTCACCCTCCTCCTCTTCTCCCTCTGCTGTTTCCACAGGCCTCCTCTCCCTCCCTCCACATCTCCAGCTGCCCAATTATTTTCAAGCCCTGGGATGCTGCTGTCCTAGTTACAAGGACATTGCTGCCTGCCATGCGCACCCTGCCTGATGTCTGACTACCCACGGGGAAGGAATGGAAGCTAGGGGTTCCCTGTGGCAATGCACATTCCACCCTGCTGCTTTGACTGTGGAAAGACACACACTCAGGCACTTTATTTGTTTTCCCCCCTCCATCTGGGTCTTGCCAACATGTGGCCAGCAGGTCCAATTGACCAGTGGAATCACAGATAGTCAATCTTTGCAGGGACTGTCACATGAGCCCAGTGGAAAGCTTTGCCAACATTCACATGTCGTAACACAAAGCAACAATTCATTATCATCGCCATGATAATAGAGTAAAATTTTGCAAAGCACAAAATAACAAAATGCCTACTTTTGCATAAGTCTGACATATCTGACAGCAACTCTCT